>JANIJG010014108.1:0-36018 GCA_024611175.1 Megaceryle torquata | reverse complement strand
CCGGCAGGTCAAGGGAGGTTCTCCTCCCCCTCTACTCTGCACTAGGGAGAACACAATTGGAGTACTGTGTTCAGTTCTGGTCTCACCAGTTCAAGAGGGACGGGGAAATACACTAGAGAGACCAATGGAGAGCTACAAAGATGAAGGGACTGGAATATCTTATGAGAGCCCCGGGGCTGTTTAGCCCGGAAAAGAGAAGACTGAGAGGGGATCTTATGAATGCTTACAAATAGCTGAAGGGTGGGGGTCAAGCAGAAAAGGCCAGTCTCTCTTCAGTAGTGCCCTGTGATAGGACAAGAGGTAATGGTAGCAAGGGGAAACATGGGAAGTTCCACCTCAACATGAGGAAAAACTTCACTGACAGTGACAGAGCCTGGAACAGGATGCCCAGAGAGGTTGTGGAGTCGCCTTCTCTGGAGACTTTCAAGCCCCACCTGGATCTGTTCCTGTGTGACATGCCGTGGGTGTTCCTGGGCTGGCAGGGCAGTTAGGCATGATCATCTCCAGACGTCCCTTCCAACCCCTACCAGTCATTCTGGTATTGTTCTATACTAGGTATTATTCTATAATAGATCCTTAGGCATTCCTCCTTTTTAAGCCTCAGCAAAAGCTGAGCATCTTGGAGCATCAATATGGTCTCATTTGGTAACTATGGGAGTTAAGGTAAGGAAACAGGCTGTGAAACAACCTGCATATATCTCATTTTGTCATCACTTCCAAGTCTGCTAGTTAAGTTTTAAACCTATCTTGACAGCACAAAGCATTTACAACAGGAAGGGAAGAAATCAAGAAATGCAAAGACATTGGAAGCAATGAGCTATTGGTCTGGGAAGAAGACAGAAGGCACAAGATGGGAACATTTAAAGCCTGAAAACAAATGACCTGAAACAAAATTTCAGCTTTTCCAGGCTTTATTTTAATTTAAAGTTAATATTTCATACTGAGTTTCCATTAGTTTGGTTATTAAATACAAGTTCTGTGTTAGCAAACCAGAGAACCCAACTCTTTCAAGTTACAGATATATATTTATAACAAAAAAAAAGGTAACCTCAAGAAAAATGGAGCCTTGTTAGTACTTAAGTAAACATGGCTTACCCAAATTCTCAGATCTTGTGAAAAAGCAAGCCTAGATCTCTGTCTGTTTTGCCCAACAAACAAGGAAAGAACTAACCCAGTCTTTCACTCTTGGCTCTCACTGTGAGCCAGCAGAGGGCTTGGGAGGGGTGAGCTAGAGAAGCTTGAGCATTTGGTGATGGAAGGCTAAGAAGTCAATATCTGTCTGACAAAATTTTATGGCTGTAATCTCATTTTCTTAAGCAAATTATAACTAAACAGCATTAAAAAAACAACTCTCATTAGCCTCCTGGTTAATGGCATTTCATTCACTTGATCAGCATGCTGTTTGAGTGCTTAATAAGAATATTACAAAGAATATTGAATGTTATTTCAGAACATTATTAAGAATGTTATTTCTGACCTCAGGCCAGCAGAGGAAAGTCCCCAAATGGATTTACAACACTGAGATAGTTCACATATGTCCAGGTTAACTCCTGGAGTGCACTCGGCTGGTGAGTGTATGCTTTACTAAAAACAACACATCACATAGGGAAGAAGTGTTATGGGTAGATCATTTACCCAAAGAATACAAAAATACTGACCAAGCAGTATCATAAAAAAAAGTTCTTGTATTCACTAGCCACTAAAAAGCACCTTAAAATAGTCTGAAGAAACAGTAAAGTGGTGAAAATCAAATAATTGGAAGCAATATACTGATGTAGACTTGCAACAGAACGTACACAAGATTTCTTCCTGAGAAATATTCCAATACCTCTTCTACACACCTCTGGTATTAACATTTTTCTCCAGAATGTCATATTAATGAAAGGCATGAGGAAGAGGCAAATCAAACAAGTTCTTTAGATAAGTAACATTTTTCATCAAGAAGTGACACCATGTGATTGTTCGAAGTCCTAGACACCATTCAAGAAGAATCACATGACTGTAGAAAATACATTCTGACATTATTCAAGTCCTTGATTTAGCCTTGAAGTAGTTTACAGTTTAGAAGCACCCACCATGAAGTATCAGAAGATGTAATAAAGTGCTTGCACTCTTCTAAAGAAGTCTGCTTTTGCCTTTTAACATCTCCTACATTAATATATCACCACTGAATCCCTCAGTTAATACGGTTTTAGAAGGTTCAGGTCAGCATCTTGAAAAATTACTGAAACTTTTATAAGCTTTTTATGCAACACGAAAAGCAAACATAACCAAATAATCCCTTACTGCTAATACATCTGATTGTCTTCAGTTTCTTACTTCACCATCTGAATCCTAGGAAAAACAGCAACTGTTTTGAAACCAAGCACAAAGACATCCTAATTATTATAAATCCCTTGACAAATCTAAGTGGCAGAGCAAGATTAATACAGTCACAAGATCCAGAGATTAATCTATTTACTAAAGAATCTGTGCAACAAAGCTGTCTAATACTAAAATACTGAAGCCAGATTTCAAAAAGATAAGGGTCAAGAGACCTAAACAGTGCAAAACATCTCCCTAATAGCTTCTATTAAAAAAATGCTATCCAGAAGAAAAAAAA
The DNA here is from genome assembly GCA_024611175.1 of Megaceryle torquata. NCBI lineage: Eukaryota > Metazoa > Chordata > Aves > Coraciiformes > Cerylidae > Megaceryle > Megaceryle torquata. The sequence continues at coordinate 33,416 of JANIJG010014108.1, read as the reverse complement.
ATCCTACTGACTTTTAATAAAAATATATTATTTAAAAACCCAAACTCCCTAAATGAGTTAAATCAAGAGCCAAAAATACTATAAATACATTGCAACATAATCCAAGTAACAAACTGAGCAGTAAAATAAGCCCTTTGTTTTTAATTACCTTTCAAGTTCAAGAATGGATGGCAAATAGAAAAAAATTAAGCCTTATGCAACTTCCCTCAACCCCCGGCCTAAAAAAAAACCCAACAGCACCACAAAAGCCCACACTCACACCTACCTTGGAACAGGAAAATGTTTCAAATCAGTAAACTAAAGCCAAATTTTAATTGAAACTAGAAAAACACAGTCTCAAACTCTAACCATAAGAACTTTATCTATTCAGTACATTTCACAATTCAGACATGGGATTCTCTCCTCAGAAAAAAACCACACTTTATAGGGAAAGAAAAACAGTGTCAGATCTAGAATGCAAACTTTTTTCTGAGCTCAAAAAAAAGTTTAGCTCCTCAAGCTAGCTGAACCAAAAGAAGGCTCTGAGGTACCCAGATTTGCTGACCACCTGCAAGCAAGCATCCCATGCCAAACTTCCAAATCCCAGTTCAATAGAAGATGGTTGAGTGAAATGCAATAACCCAGAACAAGCCAATTCACAGCAGAAATTTCAGGAACTACTGGACTCCTTGTTGTTTTGCTCATACACTGGTAAAAACCAGTCAGTTTACCCAAAGGATTCAGCAAGTCTTGTCACTTACAGAAGAAGCAGACAGCTTTCACAAGGTGCATTTACTTTAGGTTACAGGTATGCTACAGAGGATACCCAGAGGATTTCCTGTATGTTGACTGATCGATCTGGAAATATGCTCAATTATCTAGTCAGAGGCTTCCGCCTGCACAAATTTTAAAAGTATGATCTTAATTGAAAAAAAAAGATTTCTCCTGAAAGACCTTAAATCAACCTACCATTATTATTGCTTGAGTTTGCACTAAAAGAAAAAAAATGTTCACTCTTAATGCTCCTATCATTTGATACTTTACATTTAGCAATTTTATTTTCTTTCTTTTTTTTTTAACTCATGCTGCATGAACTAGGTGAGAAATACTTTACAAGCTCCTAAGAGTATGTACAACACAAGAGGAGTGCATACTGGACTGAGCTGTATTCCATACTCCACAGGCTGCTATCTTTAAACTGATGGCACTGAACGCCTGTCCAAAACAGGACAGGGCAAAAGGTCCTGGCTGCTTATCCACAGACATCTGGGGATCCACAGCAAAGCTCAAGATGCTCTCCTAAGCCTGGGAAAGTGCTCCCATGAAGACAGAAATCGTTCCTTCCATCTAAGGCATGAAAAGGGAAAAATGAGGATGACAACAAAAGGATTAACAACCTATCACAGCTCCCAAATTCCATGCTCCAGTTTCAGAGGTCAGCCAGCTGGTCAGAGACCCCAGAGGAGCATTTCCTAGTTGAAGAAAAATGTACCAGCAAACACTGCCGCCCACTTCCCACTGCATCCTTGACAATCCCCTGCCTTAGTGACCCAGTGAGGACAGAAGTATCTGCCGACAAACCATTCTACACACAGGGGCACCCCAGGGGAGCCTATAAGTAGAAAGCATTCAGTAGTGGAAAAGGAGTATAATGGGGCAGAGACTTTTCCCTATATACTGAACTTATTGAACATTCAGCCTTCATTCGTCAGAAACTGCAGGCCTGTGGGAATATATATTTTTAATGGAGCCAAACTAAGTAATGTTAAGTGTGATATAAAGAATCTGTGAGTAAACTCAAGGCTGTACTATAGCTTAAATTGTCAGCGCTCAGAACTTCCACACTTACACCCACACCTAACTTAAGATTAAATTGTACCAGCCACATCCTCCCTTTTTTGTGTTAACTATCTTGAATAATGTTTTTATAGTAGGCCTTCATTTTCCTGCAGTCTCATTAGCCTGGTGACTTGAAAACAATAGGGTTTCTTGCACACAGATAACACAGCTGCTTCCATCTATAAATGAGATGTTGCTCTATCAGATATGACTGCTATTGTTTCAGCAATCCATCAGTTACATTAGACAACTAGAAGTTGAAGGTATATTTTTTGCCTTTCCCCTTTCTTTGAATTTAGAGGGCCAAAAAGGTGAACAGAAGAGAAATAAAGTTCTTTACCTAAATCCATACTCTTCTTGATAGAAGACAGACCTGAACAGTAATGCCAGAAACCACTAAACAGATTTGTATTTTAATGGAACTGGAATTTGTATTTAGAACTGGATTTGTATTTTAATGTTCAGTTATCAGATCATGGAGCTGTGATATTCTCTACATCCAGCAGTGCTTGAAAACACCTGGGGGGGAAAGTAAATCCGAGTGTTAAAGATTTTTTTTCTAGCTGTAAGGTCTAGCAGTACATGTTTACTTGTATTTTAATCATATCTCAAATTTTCAAGGAGGATGTAGGAAAAACATAGTATAAAAGCCTGTAAGACAGTCAAGATAGGATTACATTTTATTAAGAGCTTGACTTCAGTGAGTGTTTAACATGTCACATTCCCAAATCAATCTGTAGGTATCCAGTACATTCAGCTGACCCCCAGCTGACCAAAAGAATGAAAGAGGCACCAGTAGGGGAGGATGTGGAAATACAAGTTCCTTCAGCACCAGTATGTGAGACTGCATCTCAAGGAGACAAGGATGGATCCCAGTGTCATGGGCAGTAGGGGATCCACAAAAAAGAGGGGAAAAAGGAGAAAGCCACTTCCTACCTTCACAGGTACTAAAACTTCACTGAACCATGTCAAAAATTTTCTCTCTGATGTACTTTTTTTCCTGATGACACCACTTACATTTAAATTATATCATCCACTAATTCAAATTAGCACTATTACCAGTTAAATTACATTAGAAATACTTAAGATATTTCATCAGTACCTTTAGTTCATAAAAAAAGGTATCATACACTTTCTCACAAAAAACAATTAAGACAACAGCACTGCACTGGTTACATAGTAAGTGCACCACTGGGATCTGGCTCCTCTGCATGATACTCAGGAGCTGCTGGTGGCAGAGGATTGTTCTGCTCTGGGAGAAGAACAACACTTTTCTTCTCCAAAGACTCACAGACCCTGAGACAAGGTGTCTTTATGTCACTCTTCCCAGCAGCTCCTAGAAAGGGGGGGGGGGGGGGAGAAAGAGGGGAAAAAGAGAGAGAAAGTAAAACCTCTAAAAAATTTAAGTGCTTTGTCAGAAGCACTTAACAGAGGTAAAAAACTGCAGTCAGAATGAAAACCATAATCATCTCCCACAACAGAAGTACAGCCCAAGAGAAACTAGAATGTGACTAAAATTTAGCAGAGTTATAAAGCAACAACAGTTAAGAAAGCAACTGTGCTTTGCTTTTTGAGATCAAAAGTTTATACGCATTGTATGTTGGAGAAAATGTCTCTTCTGCACTTGCTGGCAGGAAAGCCCTGTTTTTACAGACAGTATTGCCACAAGCTTCCAGCACCAGTTAGTGACTCTTTCTTTGTGTCCAGCAGAAGAGACTTCCATCAAGAGTAACAAAGCATTCAACTACATACCTCACGCTATTCTTCACAAAACTAACATGCACATTTTTATTAAAGAAAAGCATTACAGAATATTTACAGCAAATTGTGCTGCCTCCACACACATTCAACCCTCCAACTAATGTTCCACTTGAGGAATAAGCCTCAGTTCAAAATAAACTAGACTCTGCACCAATCCACACAGCCCCGACTACTGATGATCACGTTCCCTTTTAGCTGTAGCCAGAACCATGTGAAAAATAATTTGTGTTGAATTACACAAGTCTACAAACATCTGGAATGATAAAAAAACCCTTGAAAACAGGCTAAGTCACTTATTAGCTTGTATGAGGACACAGTACACCCATGATACAAACACAGAATCATTTAAGCTCTCAAACCATTTTTCAGGAAAGACTATATTTTTTTTCAATTTTTCCTAAAAAGAAAAATAGCATTGGAGTTATCATTCCATTGAAGGATTTCAATGACTTAAAACAGCTTCCAAGCATATTAAAAAATAGCCTTAAGTAGCTATACAAGGTCATCAGATAGACAACTGCGTATTCAAACACATTAACTTTTACAGCAATATGTAAAGAGTCTTGACATGACATATCTTAATGTAATACCTGCCACTTATTTTCCTGAAAAATGTATTCTTATTTTTAAAAACCCTCAAAGTTTCAAAACTGCATTCTTTATACCTATTAACGGGTTGGGGTTCCCCCCCCCCCATGGTGATTGCACATTTTACCAATTAAAAAAAAAGTCAAAGTAAAAAAAGAATACTATGAAGTTTATAAAGCATCATACATCATACAATACTAAAAAGGAATTTTTCTAGTTGCAGATCAAATTGTCAGAAGCTATATTAGTCCAAATGAAGAAAACTATTTCTCTAGCATATGCTGAAAAGCACAGTAATAGTATTACGGGTTCACTTAAACTGAATACCAGAGAAACTCCAGCAGCACTCAGTATCTAGGTACCATACAGAACATGACTGAGATAACATCTAGAAGTCTTTTTGCATGACTGTAACAAGGCTATGTACAACATTCTCATTAGAAATAAATATTTCCAGCTGTCTGACTCTAAAGCTGCCAGGTGACTTCTGGACAGATTTTCATGTAGGTATTTCTTGTGTCTCCTCCTCCAGTTTTGTGGGTTTTGTTTTGTGGTTTGGGTTTTTTTTGTTGTTGTTTCTTTGTTATTTGTGTTTGTTGTTGTTATTTTGGGGTTTTGTGTGTGTGTGTGGTTTTTTTGTTGTTGTTGGGGTTTGTGAGTGGTTTTTTTTGTGGGTTTGGGGGTTTTTTTGGGGGGGGGGAAGGTTTGTGTGGTTTTGTTTGGTTTTGTTGGGTTTTTGTGGGTGTTTGGTTTTGGTTGGGTTTTTGTCTTGTTTTTTACTCTAATAAATGTGTGTAAACCAGCCAAAACTATATAACATATGCATTGAGGTCACATAAACTATGAGGTGTTGCCAACAGAAAGCATCACCATATTAACAAAAAAGAGCCACTCAAAATAAGAGAAAATTTGAGCAAGTCAGCTACAGCACAAACATAAAGACATGGGCATAAAAAGGAATTACCTTCCTTACTGCCTAAGAAAATACTCCCCTCTTCCTAGCAAAAAAAACTTCCCAGAAAAACAGCTATAGCAGTACAACCCGTCTAAGCATTTCTGTTACAGCAAAGCTGTGACCAGGAAAGACCATGACCTATACAGACCTAGTCCCTGCTTTTTTATTTCCCAAAGGTATCACAGTACCAACCAATTAAAGGAGTGACAGCTTTCCTTTATTTTGCTCATCTGCACAACTCCCAACCCCCAGGCACTTGCTCTACAAATGTTTATGTACAGCAAGCCTTTTACACTTACATATTTTTATTGACTCGGCTTTAAAAAAGAAAAAGTCACGTAACACTTCATGGTCTTTCAAATAACATTTAAGGTCAAGTTTACTTTGTACTTGCATTTGAGATTTTAATGCCAAAAACAGTGCACAAAATATACAAACAATTACTAGCCCTACAACCTTAATTTCCATTCATCTTCTGGAACATGGATTTGCAAGTACAGAATGTTAGGATTTAATATTTGCTATTTTTTGCAGGAGTGTACTATGAGGAAAAGTGGATGGAAAAGGTGAATAACAGCCTCCATAGAAAGGAATACTGCCTGCTCAACTAATTCCGGGTTCTGCACTGAGCCTGGAACCCTAAGAATTAAAGATGCATTGAATTCACCTTGTTACGTGAAATAAGTTTAATTATCTTTGTTCAACATGAAGCATTTGAATGTTTTCCAATTTCTTCAAGGATAACAAGCAACTTTTACATTGTTCTTTTTACTTACCCAGCTAGAAGCTGGACAATCACCAGATGAACTAGAAAGAAGTAAATTGGGATTCATTTAACACAAAATTGAGTAACTATGTGAACAAGTCTACACTTTTCTCCTTATCTGTTATCACCAATGCTTAGCTTACAGCATTTGTTGTGGTACTGGCATCAATATGTCTGTATGTTTTAAGTAACAATACTTTTGAAAAAAGCCAATGATACAATCAACACAGCCCGTTAAAATATTTGATCTGCAATCACCCAAGGCTATACAGATGCAGTCTGATCATTTATTTACCCCTCAGATGAAAGGAACAAGTTTGTTGGATACCAACAACAAAATGAGACATTGCTTCTGCTCCCCTCTCGTCAAAATTGCTTTACTTTTAGATTGCATGCATTGACATCCATTGTGGATGTTTCACTACTCAGATGTCACCAATGGAGATTTAGAACCCATTCTGCTGTTGGAAAGTTTTGTAACCGTGACAACAAGTCTTGACAGAAAATTTTTGAAAACTATTTTTACTACCTGGCCACACTCCCAAGCACTCATCTCCTCTCATCCTTTGCTAAGAAGCAGCAGCCTGCATGTATTCTCAATACTGCTTCTTACCCCATAACATCACCCACAGTTTGACACCAGGACATGGAGTGACAGAAAGTAGAATCATCACGAATCAAACAGAGATGAAGTTTGCAAAGCAAATTAAACATCCAAAGCTTCTTAAAGCACCTTAGTAGAGAGCAAAGAAAGATGAAGAGGTCTTCACCTCTTCAAGAGCACCTGTAGTAGCTTCATTTAAACAAGGCATGTAGGAAACCAGGCTAGTCAACTGTTCCTCATCCTCAAGCATAAGAGGGCTTTGAACAAATTCGAAGTGACAGTCAGAAAAATGTCATTAACAAAAGGAATTAACACAGGCAACAATATAACTAAAACCACATTTTCAGTTACATTTTGGTTACCTTGCTTAACTATTTTGGGTGGTTTTGGGTTTTTTTACTTTCTCAGGATCCAGAAAGATTAGATGGTTTTATGAACATTACATCAAACACAGTGCCACAGAGAAAACTTCTAAAGGTGGAGAATGTAACTGCTTATAGATAAACACAAAACTAAGGATTTAGTTAAAAAGAGAACACAGCAAAGTAGTACATAAAAGTATTACTGGTATAACTTTGTGTGCTGATTCCAAAGACAGTTATTGAACATTTTTCTGAATGTATACCTGCGACAAAAAAAAATTGCCAAGGGTACACTCAGGGGATAAATATAGTAGACTTAAGCAAATAGATCTTAATCACTTTTTTAAAAAAAGTCAGTCATACCTGACACAAACATTTATGAACTAATCAAAAATTTAAAAATAGCTTTCATGCTACTTGATAATATGACAGTTGAGGGTCCATAATGTAGCCAAGAAAGAAACAAATCCTATGATAATAGCAGAACTGTTTAAGCCTTTCCACAAGCTGCTCTTGACACACTGTCTAGTCATTTCCTTCAAATTAATTCAAAACCAGGCAAGCTGCAGAAAAGCAACTATTCTACAAGGGAGTACTCCCTTCCCAAAAATCCGTCTATGTTAAGACACAAGAGGACATGGGAAATGGCCTCTCTAGAAAGGAAGTTAACTAGAATATACAGAAAACAATGAAAAGACAAAGCTGACTTAGTAACACAAGCACCACTGCAATGGGCATTTGGGAAGGACTACAAACAGTTCAGGAAATAGTCTGCTGCAGAATAGTCTGTAACAGCAAAAGGTGGATTTGGTCACCCAGGGGCTCTTCTATTTCAGTCCTCAAAAAAGGCTCAAGTGTATCACTTTAGAAAAACAAAACAAACACCAAACACTCTTCTCTTTTCATTAATAAGCCAGCTTCATAGCTGAGGCCCATTGTGTAATTTTTGATGGCTTAAGAGTTGGTGATACTTCTACTACAAATTATATATACACAAACTACTGCACACCTGCTCACCCACATAAACAATTCCTAAAGGCTTATAACTCACATCAAATAACACATTCAAAATTCTGCATTTTCTTAATTTTGCTTTTAATAAAAGCTACATAAACCTTTTAAAGTTTCTGGGGAGGATGGAAACAAAGAGAAACCTTTAAAAGAATGAAGTTATGTGGACTTAAATGTATTTTCTAGAAACAGTAAGCTATAGCTGCTTCCTCCCAATTTGCTGTCCCTGAGGAGTCAGCCACCTGGCCTTTATGAGAAAGCATCTGGAGGAAATGGCACAAAGACTCTGCATCATTGGGCTACTGCTACTTCAACCACTTATTACCTTGATAATTAGGATGGTTAGTTTTTAAGATGATGGTTATTCTCACCATAAAAATAAAAAGGAATAGAGAGAGCACGCGCACATTGTGTACCAAGCCAAAGAATAGTAAGCACAGTGAATTCAACTTCTATAATTACCAAGAAGCGTTATTCAACTATTATTTTTTAGTATTATGATGAAGTATTTAAAAGCTAAAAAAAAAAAGAGGACAAACAAAAAATAAAAAATAAATGACGACTGAAACAGTAGTGAGGTTTTTTTTCCATTCATGCTGAATGTCCCAGCCCACTTCAGAACTGCAATTAGTGCCAAAAAAACCCAAATTCATTCACTTCCTAGTATTAGTAGGCAGACTAGTGACCTGCTTTGCACAGGGAAATTTAACAGGCAAGGGTTTATGGTTGCATACTTCACTGTTTGGAATAGTAATGATAAATTAACAGATTAGCTAGGAAGTTTGTATAATTCACCAAGGGCAGTACTGCCTACAAGTGAGCAATACCACAAGTCCCTGCCCACTGCCTGTCCCCTACTTGTTTTCATCTTAAGAAATAGGACATGCATCTTAATGAGTGACAGACACTTGGGATTACATTCAAGTGTCAGTTTGACACCTCTTAAGTTAATATTACTAAGGAGAGTGGTATCCTGTGTTCCTCATTCTTTAGTACCAACCCAGGCATGGTAATTGTTTTCAGGACTCTCAAACCAGTAAGTTGAGTTTCCTTGTACTTATCTATCATATTCATCTCATCTCTGGCATACCTCCTTCCCTGTTATCCTTCCTACCTTTTGACAACTGAATTAGGAGAAGGAAGGCAACAAGATTAACCACAGATCATTCTCATCATAAGCTGAATTGGAGAAACTGTAGTTCTTGCACACCTCTGAGACAGAGTCCTTTTTCAGCCTTCACCTATAAGAGCTACAGGTTAAATAGGTGAATGATCTCTTCTTGCCACTAAAGCTTTCAAAATGCCTCATTTTAAGTAAACTTTGCCTGCTTGATGCTGTCAGAAAAAATAGTTGCACCAACTACACTGATTACTAAGTTATAACTATTGAAAGAGAAGTAAAAACTTCACTGCATGAAATACAGCTATCATCATAACCTAAAATCTAAAAAGTAGGGGGGTTCCACTTCATAATGCTCATTAAAAGAGTCTTCCAATAATCATAATTTTAAGCCTAAAATGGCTTCCCTCCACCCCACCCCCCAATACTCAACAACTGCCTGTATCAAGATTCACTGTCTGGGTGTCAAGCATTTTGTTCTTTTCCTGCAACTCTGAACTGACACCAATGCCTCAAGACATTTAATATAAAACTTCCCTTACACTTGTGAAAGGAGAGTATGTTCTTTTACTTCAAAAGTTTTAATAAAGCTGAACAGAAAACCTTGACAAGAATTTTGAAAAGGTAACTAAGGGCAAACAACATTTCAGAAGGTATAATTATAAGGTCCATCTTCTGGAGACCAACACAAGTTGGATTTCCCAGAAACCACATGTAACAGTAACTTATTGCTCAATTTGAGTAGTACAAACTATTGGTTCTTCTGCTTTTCTCCTTCTGTCACCAGCACTGGGCTTCTTCAAGGTGACTCAGAAGGATTTAGAACAGTTATAGAACACAATTATATTATTAGAACATACAGAACACATAGAATATATATATATTAGAACACAGTTATATTAAACTCATGTTTCCTAGCTTAATGCACACTGAAGACACTCAGCTATGTGAAGAGCAACATAAGTTAGAGGAATGGACAAGGAAAACACTACCTATCTGGTCAGGCTTCCACTGCTGAGGAAAACAAAAAAAGCTGCTGATATAATTAGCTTTTTGAACAAAGACACAGAGGAATAATACTTTGTATCAATTTATTTATGAATAAACTTGAGTTTAGCTATCATTTAACAACCTTTATTCAACCAGAAGTAAGCCAAAACCAGATTATATCCTTGGCTGCATCCTTCTTGATGAGCACCTGAGGAAGCAGGACAAGCGGGGTTGCCTCACTGATAACTCCAGCACAGTTTAGCACTCAAACCTAGCACAATCAGCAAGACAGGAATGCTCTCAATATTATCTTTAAAGATGAAAAATTACTTCCCCTATTTATCTTTCAATTTTTACCTATTTAATATATTTATTGTAAATGATCACAATTTAGTCCTCTCATTTGTAAGAGGTGAGAAGGTCAATAGCAATTTAAGTCAGGAGAATGGCAACTAAGTATTTCCTCAGCTCTTCAGTTCTCATGCTTCACAGCAGTTATAAAGCTGGGGGGGGGATCAACATTGAGAGTATATTTGCTTTACTGAATTGTAAACAGATCATTTTGAAAGAAGGGAGAAGGAGATGGAGCTTCAAAATCATAGTTCTGTGTGTACAAATGAGACTAGGCACACAATAATAAACTTAGAAAAGCTAGTATAGACATATTTTAAATATTAAACTGAAAATAAAAGCTCCGATTTGTTACAAGCACTTGAGTCTATCTATCCAAAATGAGATTTTTAGAAGGAATGTAATTCTGAGTCAGTGACTAAATCCAGACACCAGCTGATCCAGGCAAATATTGACATCTTACTAGTTTAAGATTCTAGAGACTAGAGAAACTAGAGAAAACATTAAGATAAGCTACACCAAGTACAGTTGTCCATCTTCATTAAACATTTTAATGGCAAAAAGCCAGACTGAAACTAAATCATAAACAAGTACCTCAAAATATTCCAGAGAACAAGCAATAGCTGGAATTCATGTTGTGCTGTTCATCAGTTTTAAATGCAGAATCACCAGTCTCCCATAGGCAGCAGACCACATACCACCACATACAGAAGCACACCTGCTACTTCTGCCCCCATTACTATAGAACAGCACTCAATCTGTGATTTCAAGCAAGAGAATCCACTCAGACCCAAACAGTCCCCTGCCCCGAGATCTTCCTGAAAACTACCGAGATCTTCCTGAAAACTACCGAGATCTTCCTGAAAACTACCGAGATCTTCCTGAAAACTACCGAGATCTTCCTAGTTATTCAGATTAGGAATTTCCTCAGTTTAATTTGTGGTCTCCCCATATTCAGTGATACTAGACTACAGGCTTCTGCCAATTGGGAATCTCCCCCCAAAAGTAAAGGCTTCAGGAAAAAGCAGCAAAATCCAGGTCTCTAACAGAGTTCAAATCATTCAGGTGGCTCCCTTGAATGCCTTGTGAGTAGTCCTTTTTAGACCTATATGTTGGGCATGCAGCATCCTCCAGCATCACTTCATCATAACTTTAGCCTTCTCCTTATGGTTTCTTCATATGCCCTGATTAATACACCCAACAATCACACCTTTGAACGAGTACAGAAAAAAATGCCAGGTCAAAGTAGCTCTTCAGTGGTCAGCCTCACTACCTAGAATTAGTACTTGAAAAAGAATTATATTATCCCATGTTTCCCAAGTTTCCTTATGATCTGAAAAACCCCAAATCTTTTTGTTTGAGTCTTTTAAAAATAACTCCCACTACAAGCAAAAGATTCAAGAGGTGCAGGTGGGAGAAAACTGCACTTTCTGGGAGGCCAGTACTCTGCGATATCAAACCTTCAAACTTCACAGCTTTAGCTAAGGACAAAAGCCATTTAGGGAAGTGAGTGAGATCATAGTTGAACACATTTATTCACTGTTAGGATAATTTCTGTTCACCATCTTTTCCTGTTATATGTAAGTTGTCACTTACTGTACCTAACAGAAGACTACAACTGATTAAATGAAAAGCATTGCTTAAGCTCATTTGGGAAGTGACACCTCTCATTACTAAACAATTACCATTTATTATCTCAAACCTGCCTTGCTACAAACAAAGCTGAATGCTCTTCATTTGCGCTTCATAAATACTGCAACAGTTGCACACAGCAGCTGGTCCCACACAACAGCTGTGCTGTAAAACTGAATTAAGAGAAATTAAGAGCCAAAAAGACTACCACCACATCAACTGGCACATTCTCTGTGAGCACACATGCACCAGTTCCTCTACAGCACATCCTCGATCACCTTAAGCAACTAAGCAGCAAGTGAGTCAGGGTGGTTTCTGATGTCCTCCTGCAATAAACTATTCTGTGCAGTATGTCATTAGAAACATGTCTTCTGGCTATTCTGAATGTCATCTGTTTCTGACTCCATTGTCTTCCTTCCCCTTTTTCATTAATTTTATATACTACTTTTTTTCCCCCCACCACTCCCCTCTCTAAGGTTTCCTGAATTCCAGGCCAGCAAACACACAAGTCAACACAATCATCTTTTCTTTTCTTCCCTCCACAAACTTAAGCAAATGTAACAGCTAAGCATCCAAAAGTTAATCCTTGACATATCTACCTCCTTTTATTTCAAACTCAAAAGAAGGTCTTCCAAGGCCTATCAACTAGGTTAGGGCAAATATTAAACTACAGAGTCAAAGCAGGTCATAATGAGAAGGCGAGAAGTTAAATAGTTACAAGTTAGGTGAATAAGAGCAAGACAAACGGTTGAAGGCTACCTTCATGAGGGGTTACAGATTAGCTTAACCGTCTTTGATAGCAACTTATTCCAGTGAGACAAGAATCAGTGGTCATTTTTTGTTTACTCCATAGAAAATCATTCATCCATGTTGCTTCAACAGTTGGTTAACTCTTTATTTTTCTAAAATTAAATCATACAAGAAATCATTTTATAAAATGGGGAGGAAAGATAACAAATACACCTACTGTAATAAACTTGGAGCTTTGCTTTTGTTTTTGGAAAAAAATAACATTATTTGAGCAAAGATGAAGCTTTAAGTATAAGACTGAGCATAAATACACCCTAAAGAAATTTAATGCTTATAGAATATCCACAGTCCTGTAATGACCTGCAATGACCCCATATATAGGTCTAACTACAAACCCTAGACTGTTGGGTTTCTCTCCCAGAAAGAGCAAGTATGCACCATTTACATTTTTTTTTTCAGAAAGAAAGTACGATGAGAAAGTATATTCCATTATATTATTCTCCATTTTGATTGTATGGCATTCTGACACTCATCTAAACTTGAAGAACAGAATTAAAGAATTCATCTTTAAGCATAGATCTTTGCTTTCAAAAAAAACTTGAGTGTTCCCATCTGCAGACATCTCTCTTCCTGCTCAGTGACCCCACACAATCATCAAGAAAAAAAACCAGCTTTTATTTTTAAACTAGATATCCACTAGATATTTTTTTACATGATCAACAGGATGCATTATTGTTTGGAACTGCACAAAAATGTAGGGATACGGTCACTATTTTTAGACACAGTGACATGGAAATATTTTCATGACAAGGAAGATGTTAGACATTTGACTAATAACCCTTTAATGAATTATAAGTTCCCTTGGACAGCATGAATTACATATTTTGTTTGGGGTATCTTATCTTTCTCTTTCAGTGCATATTAAAATCTTTATTTTTATATTTCAAATAAAGCAAGGCCATGAAATCAAGCTACAAACTAAGCACCTTATTATAAACCCTTGCAGGTCATGCCCCACAGTTTCCACAATGGATTACAGAAGCAGAGGGAAAACACAGTCCTTAAAAGACAGTTTGGGGGAAAATAGGGGCTTAAGAGATTAAGGTGATATATAGTAGATGCCAACCAATAGATGTACAATTTATATACTAAGAACTACTAGTAATTTGCTGTTGGAAAGCACCTGAACAAGGCATAGAGTTCCTATCAAGTTCAAGCATTACAGAAGTCTCTGAATGAGACTGAAAGCTAAATCAATTCACAGGGTCGGGACTGAAGAGAGCTATCTTTTTAGGCCTCATGTGATTACATCATCATCTAATCACCCCGTAAAAACAGTATACTTTTTTTTCCTTAACAATACCGTGTTTAATAGATTGGTGTAGAGCTCAAGAATCCTTATTAAAAGTCTTATAAGACTTCCTTGTCTATCCTTCCAAATGAATTGTCCACTACAGGCTTTTAGTCAACCCAAAGTCTGTATACAGAGAAATTGCAAGGGAATATGTTCTATGTACTTTTATATGTTTAAAAATATTTCTGAACTTTTATATAAGTAGTATTGAGATTGTGTACATCAAAAGCACACTGATAGGATGTAGAACAGTCTTTCCATTGAAGCAAGACATGAGCATTTAAAGAGGCCTGTTTACGCAGGTGGCTCACCTTCAGAAGTCCTGCACATGGGATGACAGAAACAAGAAACATACATCAAAATATTTCAATACTATAGAAATTTCAGCTAGGTTTCTTAAAGCTATCAAATATAGGGTAGTTGTCATAAGAAAAGCCTTTCATCAGGTCAGCATCAGCAAGGACAAGGCCATCTTTGAACTTGGCAGGCAAATGCTACTCTCTCTTCCACTGAGACATCTATTAACTTGGTATTTTGTTACAGCCTATTATTAAACTCCTACTTTTTCTCCCACAATATCATTACTCCCTATCTTCAGGAGTTGAGACAATGGAAGAATCACAAAAAATAATCCATCTCAACAAGATCACTAGGACTGGTAACTTTGCTATTACTAGGCAGTATCATAAAGACATAACAGCAAGTTAATAAGCCTAGAAAACAAGAATATATCTACATATTTATTTTACACTGCTTATGTCCTTACTATTTGCTACACAACTGAGCTGGAATTACATCATTTTAAATAACAGCAAAAAATTGCATTTATTCCACCCAATGCAAATCAGGCCATTTTCAAAGCCACAAAGACTTTTTTTCATCATTCAGTTGTCCAATATACAAAGCATTGCTGTCAATCAGTTTGCATCCCTGGCAGTATAAATGCTGAACAAAATATGAAAAACATGAGGAGGGTCAGGGCTAGGAGAAATAGTGACAACATTCCTCCTTGCACAGTTTGGTACTAATTTAGGATTCTCCTTCGTTAAAATTCCCCTCCAGTCACCGTTGCAACAAAACAAGGAATATGTAGAAGGAGGTTGCGAAAGCTTTGAAAGCTAGTTTGTCAAATATGTTAGTTTTATACTATTCCTACTGATTTTGGGAGCAAGCAGTAGTACCATTCATTAATAGCAGCCTCTTCTTTCAGGCATAGGTTTGCCTTTTCCACTACCTACAAGATTCCACTTCTTAAGTTATCATAGAATCACCAAATGTATTGGGTTGGAAAGGACCTCTAAAGGTCACCTAGTCCAACCCCCCTGCAATTAAGCAGGGACATCTCCAACTACATCAGGCTGCTCAAAGCCTCAACAAGCTTGACCTTGAATGTCTCCAGGGGTGAGGCCTCCACCACCTCTCTGGGCAACCTATTTTAATGATCTCTCTCTCTCATACTGAAGAATCTTTTCCTAAAGTCTAACCTAAATCTACCCTTTTCTAGCTTCAAGCCATTACCCCTTGTCCTGTCACTGCAAACCCTCATGAATGAACCCTCCCCTGCTTTTTTGTAGGCCCCTTTCAGGTACTGGAAGGCTGCTATAAGGCTTCCCCAGAGCCTCCTCTTCTCTGGGCTGAACAACCCCAACTCTAAGCCTGTCTTCATAGGAGAGGTGCTCCAGCCCTCTAATCATTTTTGTGACCCTCCTCTGGACACAATTCAACAGGTCCACGTCCTTCTTGTGCTGGGGGCTCCAGATCTGGACACTGTACTCCAGGTCAGGTCTCATGAGGGCAGAGTAGTTTTTACATTGAGAAACCAGAGTCTCTTACCTCATCCACACTCCCCTCCCTCGGTCTGTTTATGTAATGAAAGTTTTCCTCTGTAGATGCTCAACAAAATGAGAACTCACAGGAGGAATGGCATTTTTCTTCTCATTTTGCTGCTAATTTTTTCCCTTATACTATGAGAAAGTTATATGCAGCAGCAGAAATGCTGAGGCTGTGATAATGCATCATCATTATAAACCTTGTCAAATGTCCCTAGTTGTCTTCATAAACATGAGCCAGAAATTCCCATTTTGTGAAAATCTTTTAAGACACTGCAGTAGTAACTGGAATATTCTGATTTTTCTTCTAAATTAAGAGAAATATGCAAATAGTTGTAATCAGGTTTATTTTCATATTGAGAGCACAGCTTAGAATAAGTTTAGGTAGAAAGAGACACATCAGTATCCTATCTGCACAATTTATTTGAATAGTTTTAAGGTCTTTGTCTTGTGTGAAATAACCCCACCCCTTGCAGCACCCAAGCAAATACGCCAGGTTAAGCGATTCAACAGCTACACATCACAGCGTAATAGTCATTTTTCTGGAGCTCTCACCTGTATCAGAAGATACAGAGATTTAAATCACAATGCAACACAAGGGACAGTTTGAATACTGTCAGACAGTCATTCCTTACAGGGCCCAAGAGTAGCTTGGATTTTTAGTCTATGCAGAACAGTTTCACAACAAAAAAAATCCATCTTTTACCAATTCAAATCTAAATGAGAAATACTGGTGCATATATATTTTTTTTAATAGTCCCTACCTCCTGTTCCAAATCCCTAACTAAATATGTTGAAGTAGCAAATCAAAATAGAGAATCACTATAAATCCATCTTCAACCCTTGAAGCTATTTTACCGTTAGTGAACTAGAGAAAAAAAAAATCATCTTTTGAAACCTGCACAACTACTGACTTGCACTCGATTTAATTGTGGGCCTTGAAAATACCAGCAATCTAATTTCTACTATTAAAATTTTATATTGACTAAAGAATTTGCAGTCTTCTTACAAGCAAGTTATTTATATTCCACTTCCTGAAATGGAAAAAATCAGTTTCCTGAGAGAAACATGTTTGTGACTCACTGTGGGGTTTTGCCAGATACATCCCTTTAGATCTGAAGCAGTCCAGCAGTAGAAGTAGCTTACACAAATGTGAAAAAAAAGCATTTTCTTTCAGTTTCACCAACATACCTGTTTCTAGAGTTCTACTTACAATCCAGCACAACTTAAGCTTCATAGACAACAACATACAAGTAAAGGATGTCTCAGTAATTTTCAGTGTTGTGTAACAGATAACTTAGAAAACTTGAGAAAGTCTTTGCAGATTTATTTAAAAAATAAATTAATCTTGAAGGCCTCAGTTGCATTTTCAGAAAAAAGAAGAATTGCTTAGCACATTTGCAATAAATGAAATTCACTGAAATGAAACAGTTTAAAGTTAATTCTGCTAGTTCAGACAACTTAGGAAGCTGCCATGTGACTAAAGTATATTTCTCTGCTTAGCAGAGTGAAGGAATTTTCCCTCACAATGCCCTACAGGTTTTTGATGCCTTTTTTTTATTCCTGTTTATAGCAGAACTGATGAATAGCTATGGCTTGAAAGCAGTGTACAGTTTTGGCAGCTGCTGACAGACCACTCCATCTACTTGCTGCTCCCTCTCTGCTATGCACAACACGCGCTGTTAAATGCATGCTGTCAAAAGCACTAAAATTATTCATTTTTAAATCTGGTAAATCTAGATTATATCTAAGTAAACAAGATCTTAACTTCAGGTGTGGAAAACAAGCAAAAATATAAAACACACTGACAGTTTTCCTGTCAAATTTGGCACACCACTTTTAAAACAACATAAAAAGAACCATCAGGAAAAAAAAAAGTGACACCTTTCTCCATTGTTTACAGAGCAAGCTTTAATTAAAGAAATTGTGAACTTTACTGTGAGCAACAATGCAGCTATGAAAAACAAGCAAGTTTTATGACTACTGTTTTTTGCCTCTAGAGTTTATACAACCATCGCTGTCTCTAAACTTTTACCCTTCAGCTATGATGGAAACAGATTTGCTTTCAGATTACCAAAAACATAACTTAGTTTCCTTTTTTTTGTGTTTGTTCGTTTCAGACTGTACTGGAGAGAGTGGTTATTTATGAACATTATGCCATGATTTTTATTTCAACCCCTTGCATACAATACATTCTTCAAGAGAGCATCCCAAACACAAATACAGATCCAGAAAAAACAACCGCTTCCATTAGCAACACCCAAGTCTACAGACGCACCTTGACTCAAACATCCTAACCATGATAAAATGCTCTCGCCTCCTCTAGTTAGGAAAGCAGGTCAAAGTTACCTGAAACTGTAGCATGCTCCCTAACAAAAAAATCCACTTAAGTCTTCCAGATAGCAAAGACAGTTTCACTAATAATAGTTTTTTTCACTATTAAGTTTGACTGGTGAAAGCTTTCATCTCATCACCACAATTTCGAATATTTTTATAGGCTACCCCTGGAGACTCAAGAACCCACACAAGGTTGCAGTGTGACTGTATTAGCTACTGAAGACTACGAGATCTTACATATTCACATACCAAGTCAAACTCCAGGGCATCAGAAACACCTTTTGTCACCCTTAAAAGGACTGGAAGATACACAAAAAATAATTTTCTCCTTGGAGTGTTAAAAGCAAGTGTACATGGGTGGCAGAAAGACAGGGTCAGATAAAGCTACTGCTGTATTTTGAAATTGACTTCTACGACTCTGCTAACTTCAGGGGTTCCAAGGTCCCTCTGAACAGCAGCCTACCACCAGTCCAATCATCAGAAAAAGCCTTAAGAGCTGCCCTGTGAAAACAGGCAATATTTTTCAGTTGTCCTCGGGGTTGCAGTTACAAATAATCTGTCCAGTCATAATGTAGAAACACCAAAAAGGGATTTATTTTTTTTTGTCTACATTGTTACCATTGGAAATAGTGTGACTTACACTGATGCTCAGATGAGCTGGACATAAGAGTACACACCAGAAAGTTTATTTATAAAAAACCTCAAATTGGCTGAAAAAAAAAAAAAAAAAAAAAAAAAGGCACTCAAATCCTCTGCTTGCTGTCCCAACTTTAATGACAATAGAGAGCAAAACAGTCTGGCAATAAAATACTTGCTTATATGTGTAAAAATACACCCTTTTACTCTCACTCTACGTTTATTTACATTGACTATAAAAGTATTTCTTAGCAGCCCAATTCACAATTCTTCCCACCACTACTTTGTCAAGTGTCAAGCAAGCAGCTGCAAGCAGAGAATGCACAAGAAAGTTTATTTCTCAAAGTTACTTAGAAATTCAACTAAACATCTTCAGTATTCCGCTAAAAGTTATTAATTACTACTTAATTCTGGATGCCATCTATATTTTTGAAGCTGGCATGACATTTGAATAATTTACTTGCAAGCTGATTTTCCAGATTATACCTTAATAGACAAGGGGAAAGACTGAAACTGCTACCCACAATCCCAAATATAAAATATCAATTTGGAAAGTATATGCTCATTCTTACACTCCTTTATGGTATTTTACAGTCCTATGCAAAGCAAGCAAGTTTTGTTTCCTTTTTTAAAGGTACTTTATTTGTTGAAATTGAAGACAATTATGAAATGTTACATCTATACCAATAGAAATGTAACACTAATTAGAAAAATGCATCACAATTAGAACAAAGTTACAAAAAAAAAAACCACTACACAGCTCAACATTCAGAGCAACTTGCTGCTGTTTCAAACATTTCATGCTATCAATCAATACAGTTTCAGCGTAGCTATGTTTGTTTCAGTTTCCAAAATTCATCTGTTCGTAATGCAAAAGAAAAACCCAAAGAAACTGCATGCACCCCACAGGACAAAGACCTTTTATTGATTTTATCCAAACGTAAACAGATGCTTCAATAGATTATATTTTTCTTTTAATATAAGCATAGTTAGAATATTTTCTAATGTGTCATTTCATTATCATGCCGTTACTACTGGGAACTTTCATTTTTAAAAAAAAAGAAAATGTAAACCATAGACTATTGATTAAATAGAAATTTTCTAAGTAACAAACCAAATAAAGTAATCCTAGGGATTGGGGGCTTTTATATTCCAGCACACTAAGAGATATCAGTGCAATTGCTATCTCATCCTTCAGATTTTGAAACTATACAGCATTTATACAGAGGCATTTTTTGAGGCTGGGGAAGGAATTTGTCCATAAGCAGGAAGTAGACTTTAGTGCTTATGACAGACTGAATTCCCTCTTACGGCTAAAGAATTTTTCTTGAACAGTTCATTACCAAAATGAGTAATTTTTGAATTTTAGAAAGCTGAATCTTGGCAGCACAAATCAATCAGAAATAAAGATCCACACAGAGAAAAGACTGCAACTGTGAAAAAATGAGAAGAGCAGAGAGAATAAACAGCAGAACAAGAAGAGTAGCAAAGAAAGAAAGAAAATTTTTTTTAATTTCACACTTGATCCTAACCAGGAAATTCTCAATTAGAGAAAGGAAAAAAATACTTTCTACTCATCCAAGAAACAGAATTGGGTGATGGTAGTATAATATGCAAGCTGACACACACAAAAGAGGATCCACTATGTGGGTAACGCTGTATTAAGTAGTCCAACATTTTTTCGGTATCTGACTTTTTAATCAGGTTACTATCTTGCCTCCACAGGGAAGCTTCTCACTCCATTTTATATATCTACTTCAGATCAAAAGGCAATCTTCTGGTTAGCAGGCAGTCTCACACATCACAATTACTCCTCCCCCACTTCCCCCCCCCCCTTAATTACATAGAAAAAAAAACACACTTTACCAAGTTCTTCACAAATCTCTTGAGAAGATAACTAAAATGGCAAATTAATTCCATAGGAATAATTCCCTTTTAATATTATCAACGATTTTTTAAATGAGTTCAGTGGGAATCTGAAAAGCTACTGTATGTAAATGTACATTCCTGAACTGCATGCTCCTAAAATTTTCTAAATTACTCAAGATTACAACATCTTCAAGTTTTGCAAGTGTCCTCTGGGCAGGTTATCCTTCCAGAGAAGCAGTAATGCAGGTATTACAAGGTCCATACTATCCTTAGAGCTGGAATTTGCTGAAATACCTTAAGAACAAGAAGGCACTGCTGAGCACCATTTTACTGTCTGCACACCACATTTGATGGTCTGTCACTGGATGAAGTCATTGCTCATCTACAGAATCTTGCTTTTACATCTACTCAGACTTTTTTTTCTGAAAAGAAACCAACTCACACACCATCTTGAAAGGTAAATGTCCATTCGGACATTTTAGAGAGCATAGAGGTACTAAGTAAGGAACAGAATAGTGGGTGCAAAAAGGTAATAATCTTCAGCACTCAGCATGTGGACTCCCGCCTTGCTTTAAAGCTACCAACTCCACTCATTAACTGAATACAAAATTACTTGTTTGGACATGCAACCTGATTCCAGTGGTTACAAGACCAACTTTCAACAGTGAGCAAAGCACCTGAGAAGATGCTTATCATGCCTCTACATTTTACAGCTGGAAGACAGGACACAGAAATTAGTAGGTGTTAAGGGTTGGGTTTTCTTGCCTTAACTGTAGGTCCCTGTTATTTTATAGTGGTAGCAATTAGGAATACAAGAAAAGCATACGAATTGGTTTAAGTAATTGTCTTTTGTTTGCAAGTTGGTGAGAACCTCTTCAATATATGGGAACTCACAAAAAACTTCACGTATTTTGTGATGTTGTATTTTTTACTCTCATCGCCTCCAAGGTGGGAATGACCTGTCACATTTAAGGTCCTCCATTACTTTAAATGGTTGGTGGAAGCATAGAGAATGGATTGAGCATGACTGTCTCCCCCATGGTACATATGTACTCCTATCTAGAATAAAGTCATTAAGGTCATCTCAAAATCCACACATGAATTAAGTCCTGCCAAATAGTATACAACCTGTGTTCCTCTGCCTCCGTGTCTCAACCTGAGGTAGACTCTTTTCAAAGCAGTAATTCAAACTGAAGTGGTTACTGCCTTTTGCATTTTCAGTAGTCATGTAACTGATGTAGACACCAAGAGCTGATTTGAAGGTGAAGTAGTATAAGTCACAGTCAGCACAAAATCTGCAGAGCTGAGGATCTGCATTTCATTGTGGAAACATAATTTCTCTACAGTTCCTTTTGGAAAGGAAAGAGGAGAGGATATGACAGAAACTCACAAGTAGCAGCATTTTTGGAGGAAGGCACTTCCTGACCTTAGCTTTCAGATAAATTTCAAACTCAAGATGTCTATAAGTAGAAACAGGAAAAGAAATCGCATAAGAGATCAGATGTCACTTGTATAACAAAGACCTTTGTTTTCCTTAAAAGAAATCTTGATATAGTTTTCCTAAAGCAACGCACAGTGTGTAAATAGCCATGCCTTACCAGTCTAGATACTGGCCCTGCTACTGCTTCATTGCCTTCTCCCTCCTTTTTTACCTGATGCTCAGGCAACTTACCATAGACTCTCAAAACCAGTTTAGCACATCAATTATGCTTTGGTTGCCCTTTGGTATGGTTTCAATACTTAAAAACGGTGCCTAATCTCTCTCCCCCCCTTACTGCTTTATGGGCTTTGAAAAGTTGGCAAGTTCTAGCTGTGCTATTTCCTACTAAAAATAAGATTACCCTGGAACAACCAGAGTAGGTATTAATTCATTAATTGTAGTTTTTAAAAGTAATCTTGAAAATGGCATTTCAGCAGCTAATAGAAGAAGTGACAGGCCTATACTTGGCTGACAAGTTGTGACAAGCATGGTCTAAAAATACACAGCAATATGAGGCAGTAAACATCACAAAGCTATAGCCAAGATAGCTTTTTTTTTAAATGGAAACCTCACCCAATAAGCCACAAGGCCTTGTGAAGTTACTCGCAACTAACAGAAGTAATGCTTCAGCTAAAAGCTATTTATAAAGGCTAAGGTAACGCTTAGAGCACCTGTTTCAAAGAAACCTTCTTTGTTCAGAAGAAATGTAAGGCAACTCATACATTGGAATAGGAGCCAATATCAACAGCAAATCCAACTGGATTTCTATAGGTCACTATAGACCACATCACTTCCGTCATGGCTAAACATTTATTATCAAGATGGACGGTAAAAGAAAGCGTCATTATTTTCTCTTTACTTTTAAATTCATATGTGGGTATTTGTACTTTATTTTAGAAGTGCACAATAACTTACCTTTTATAAATAAATTCAGAAATAATTTGTAAATAGTTTACTTCTCACTTAGAAATCAATACATATGAATGAAACCACCTTGATGTTTTCTTTCTAAATGCTATCCTAGCAAAAGAAATACATGAAATGCTGACTTCAAGGCATAAAATTCAAAAAGCACTATCAGTGGATGTTTAGAAAGGGAGAAACAACAAGACATCAAATTAATAAGGCAGAGGTTAAACCATAGCACCAGGCTAGGTACGAAGGAGGAATAAGATAAGAGAAATAAAAGGATTAATAATTCACTTGGGCATTCAGAAACATAACCTCTCATATGGATAAAACAAAGATGTATCCTAGCCCAAGCCTCAAAATTCCATTACTCCAGGTCCTTAGAACTGCTTTAAAAAGCTAACAAAGCACTTATCCACAACCACGTGACATACACAATCATATTTTCCAGCAATATCCAGAAGTTTTTCAACTACTAAAGCAGTATTCCTCTAAAAGTCATCTTAAATAAACAAGTGTTACAACCTTCTTAAAGAGGATTTAGGAGCACTGGAGACCAGATAGCTATCAATATTCAGTCTGGTAAAATAAGAGCCAAACAGCACTAGAATAGATGGCTTCCTAAAATATTGCAGAGATAGAAAATACTCCTCCACCTCAGCAAATACCTACAACTATCACCCTTCCCTTGGTGTTGTTACCTCAAATCATTTTTAATAGCTCAGCTGGAATTGCGTTGCCCTCTGATAGTCATTCAGTGGCCTATGACCAAGGAGTTGGCATTTTCAAACTAAATCACTGCAAATTAAAACAAGGCATCAGCAGTAATTAGCAGCTTTCAGCAATAACAGAGAAGTCCCTGACAAGGATGGAAACTCAATTACCCTCATTCCAGCAAGCACCTGTTCCTGGTCAGCATGTAGCTGGCGGAGCCACTTGTGTTTTCCTACCTCTGGCACACATAAAATACTTCAGTTAGGTCTCAGATCAGACCACTGCCTGCCATTCACACAAGAGTCTGTTTTTCCTGTGCATTGTGTAACAAATACATTGTAGACCCCCTACAGATTTGATGGGCCATCTAGAAATGTGTACCATAAATAGAGAAGATGAAATGCAACTCAGTCCAAGACCCTCACAATTACTCTTCTGTAACCGAGAGTGAAAAATTGCCTCATTGGGAATGTTTACCACCTGCTCACTACATCCTCAGCAAGGAAGATATTCCAACTACTCAGTTACTACACTAATAAGGAAGAAGAAAGAAAGAGACCACTTGACCAGCACTCATCATTGACCAGAACAAAATCTGATTTCTGGTTTCATGATCAGAGCATCTTCCATGAATTATCATTTTTAAGATACATTTGCTGCTTGGTCAAGACTACAGCCAAAAAGGAACCTATACAATCAAATTAATATTTTACAAAGGAATAATACTAATGTCATTTCAATCAATAGGCCACTTACTGCCTTCACCGGTGAAGCTGCCAGTCATTAACCACTCTCAACGTGAATTTACAAGGTGCATCAAGATAACTGCATCAGCTTTCAGCATTTTGTTATGACTTTAGCAACCAGGATAAAAGGCCCAATCACATGAAACATCTTTGCCACAAATTCTGATTTGGCAGCACCCAGCATCTGGATTTTTCTCCCAGTTTTTGAATCTTTTCAAAGACTGTGGTTCCTCTAGAGTCAAACAATTCCACAGGCAGAGGTTCACAGCAGGACTGTCAGTGCAGGTAGTCAGCCTCCTTCCTCTTACTTTTCAACAGCAATAATTCTTAACAAGCCACCACAGAATCCAGCAATATTTGAACATCATCTTGTCTGCTGTGGGGCCTTGCTCTTCCACAATGATATAACTTGCAATACCTAACTTAAAAAATTCAAAGCTATTTCAGCACCAAGTACCATCACATGTAAACATGACTTCTTATTTAAACAAAAGCACACATTTTTTCATTACAATAGTTGCGTGACCTTCAAAAACTGAATGAGCCACAGGTAAAAGTGAGGGCTCGGGCACTGTATCATCACTTCAGCAAAGCCTGCCTGCCCTGCTATGCAAGTAGGGAAGACACTGGGACACTCACAGTGACACTGACAATGGACACAAAGATATCTGTAAGATAGCACAGCCAATGCAAAATGTTTATAAATATTTACTATGCATGTTATGTATTCCAATATGTCTTTTGACAAACAGTTGATATCCATGCAACCATTCAAATGAGAGCTGGCTACTCACACAACCGCAGCATACTACCAATTTCAACAAGATTACATATTTTGAGAAAATGTGCTGTGCAAGCGAGGGAATGGTTTCTTTATGAGACTAGGCACTTCTCAAATTCAAACTGAAAACACATAGGGTACCTATTTCAGGTATGTTCCAATAAATTACAAATACCAAAAGGAAAATTGTGCATATCTCAACTTGAGCACCGATAAAATTAAGTTTCACTTCACATTTTGTTTCCTCCCAGGAAAATAACTCGCCAGCATCCATTTTTCAGCTACAACCGAACAAAGCAACAGAAATAGTTAAATTCAGTATTAGCAATACAAAAGTGTATCAGGCCTTAGCATT
Source organism: Megaceryle torquata (assembly GCA_024611175.1). Taxonomy (NCBI): domain Eukaryota; kingdom Metazoa; phylum Chordata; class Aves; order Coraciiformes; family Cerylidae; genus Megaceryle; species Megaceryle torquata. The sequence goes on along the minus strand of JANIJG010014108.1, from coordinate 7,698 downwards.
TCTAATTCACCCAATTCAGTGCATGCAAAGGTAGTGTTACTACCTCGGTTTCTTACCATTGGTATATTTTAATGGGGGAAAAAACTTTAGAGCCAGAGACTCAACATAAAAGCCTCTTTTGATGTTAATCCTCAGAACAAAGAAAAATGGAAGACTTCTCTCCTGAGGTGCATTTTGCACATAGGCCTCATAAGTTAAAAAAAAAAAAAACACCAAACACAAATCACCAACACTACAACATTCTCAGTTTAGGGAGCACATTAAAAATAAATTAATAATATTCCAACCAGTTTACTTTTTTTTTCTACTTCAAGATAGTGTTTGAAAATTGAGCACCGTAGGAGGTTAAGCTGTTTCACAAGTTCATATGCACAACCATGATAGGCATTTATTCTCAATCTTCCAGTGCAAGCCTTCACACCTTCAGCTGTAGCAACACTGACATTTTGAGCCACAATCAAAACCAGATTGAGTCATTTAAATTTTAGTACAAAAAAAACCTCACCCTACCTCTCAAAAACAAGTCACTTTTCTTTTGTTCAGCTAACAAGATTGTATCACTTATCCTGTTTATATTGTAGCCCTGCAAACAGTTGAATCATCACAAATGAGGCAGCAGCAGACATCAGCCTGTGAAACAGAACTCTTAAACAAGCTTTGCTGTTAGAATATACAACATACCCTGAAAGCTTTAGCCTTTGGTTTCAGGCAAGTAAATCTCAAGCAGATGCATCTTCCAGCTGTATTGGTGATACAGCCTTGTTTTCCAACAAACTGCTTACAAACTACATTTCTATAACATCCTTTCTCATCCCTCTAAAGTTTTGGGTTATTTTTTGCTTAATAGGACAAGTCATCCAAATAACTAATTTCAATTGTAGAAGACTGCCAGTATTTCTCCCTCAATTACAGAACAATAAAGATATGAGTATCCTTAGAAATATAGGACTGGAAATACAAATTAAAAAAAAAGCAACCACCCTCAAAAACTTTAAAGCATCATTCCACAGAGAATAGGATCCATCTTTGCCTTTGGAAACAAGAAATAACTACAAAATAAGTGGATTTATTAAGCCAAGTTTATTTTAACTTTCGGACATAAAAAAAGCAAGCAAACATCCTTGTAAAGAGTCAGTAATAGACATGCTCAACCAATGTGTCTTCCATGAAACTTAACCCTCACCTCGCCAGGCAGTTTACACTGCTAGCAAATGCATTTTCATTTGCACATATTGTTTTCCTTGTGTTTAACAGTATAAGAGAAAAATCTTGCTGCCCATAGAAATATTAAAAATTGAAGGAATTTTCTTGTATTATCAGTGCTGAAAAGTAAACTTCTCTTTTTCCCCCTAAAAACATATAAATATTTTAACTTCACCTTATTCCTTCAGTGCTTTGATCAGGTAACAATATACACGCTGCTCATTATTGCTGGCCAGAATTCTTCAGAACTGCTGAAATCAACTATTAAATCATTTTTTATTCGGGTCAGACCAGACAGATGCACACAAAGAAAGAGATCTACAGATATACTGACAGAACACAGAGATACCCAGTGAGAATAAATAGCTATTTTTTAAACTCCAAAACAAAGCTGGAAGAAAAGCACTGCAGTAGGGCTCCTCTCTCTCCCTTTTCAAGATAAGCAGTGTTCTTCAACTTCAGAAAAAGGGAAGCAAAGCACCACTTTCATTTCAAGACTTATCCAACTACATCCCTTCACGCAAAATATACCCAGCAAATTAAATCTGCAACACTGTCTGCAGCAAGCAAGGCATGCAGGCTCAGCTGCCCTTCACAAAGCATCTTTGTAGAGCTATCTTTCTGCCAGCACTCCTTTTGAATTCCCAAACAATACCTCGCAAAAATTAGATCTCCTACTGTGGGAAAGTTCCCAAAACACAAGCCAAAATATATTTTCTCATGAGGATACAAAAAAAAATGCCAACACCCTCAGTGAGGAAGTCAAAGATCTTACAATGACTGTTCAGTGTACGTATGGGCATTCCTGAAACTTGCTAACAGATGAAGTAGCAAGATTCTGAGTTAGGGAAAAGAGCTATCAAAATCAGAACAATAATTTATCAGAACAAATTAGTAGCTACCACTTAATTCACATAAGCATATAGATTTGTAAAAACTTAAGTGCACAGGGTTTTAAAAATAACTGACTTTTAAGAAACAAGAACTGTTTTCACAAACCAGAGGGTTTTTGGTTTTTTTTTTTTTGCTTAGACCAACTACCCCTACAACTGACTTTACAATGGTAACTTTAAGACAGGCAAGAGGAAAGCGTCTGGACCAAAAACTTGCAACAGCCTAAGCTGTGTTAATAACCACACTCCCAATGTTAACAGACTCGTGCCTCCACTCCAGAATTAGTTACTGCAGACAACAGAAAGTCTGAACACTACAATGGGAAGTGCAGTTCAGAGTCTCATTTTGTTGGCCAAAGGGACTCCCCTAGAAACCCCAGAATGTCAAGCCTTGCAAACTAAAGCTACTCTCAAATAAACACATTACATAGCCCCCAGTTTAACGATAGAAAAAAAAAAAAAACAACCCTGTTACAATGTAATATAGCCAAATACCAGGCATCAGCTGTCATAGTCCTTCATTTTTCAGGGCTACCAAAAAACAGCAGGAGAATTTAGCAACAAAACCGTTTCTCAGCATTATACTGCTGTTAGCAGCACAATAACAGGGGTTACCTTCCTCTTTAAATACTATAATCAAAAAGACAGGAACAAGTTGACAGTAAAGAAAATCTGAAAGCAAAAATAAATCTTTTTTTTCCAAATGAAAAAAAAATCCCAAATCTTTTTAAAAAGATCTTTTCAGTCTTCCAGTGTATTAACTACAAAGCAACACAATAAGCCTGAAATTTAAAGGCTGAGTATAATTCTTTATACTAGACTCAGCTATAAAACACTTATTTTCTATGATCCCATGAAACTAGACAGCCACATATTTATTTACCAAGAGATCACTCTAGCAAGGAGGAAATGTTAATTTGGGGCTTATTTGAAGATCACAGACAATCGTGCTATCAGTGGTTACAAGTACAAAAATAATACAACCAGGGAACAAGCTGAAAGTTCATTTGGAAGTAGCACAGGTACATCCCACAATTAAACCATTGTTCTTCTGAAGTGCTCAAGAAGGCAATCTGCTCAGCAGAAGCATCCTGTTTAGATGTCTTCTGACATTGACACATTAGTATCAAAATAAGGCCTACTGTATAGTTCCCCCTTCTCCCCTTAAGATACGATCCAACGGTGCTACCCATTATTTTACTGAATTGCCTTAATGTACCATGCCAGCAGCTTTCAGAAGAAAACCTTAGGCATCCAGCACATACAAGGCATGTATTAAAAAAAACTTCTTCCTGCAGACATCACCACATGGCATGAAAACAGTGAACTAGTATGCAGAGTTTGAGGTAACTTGTTATTCACATACCATTCCATGCAAATGAGTTGTTCCGCTGAAGTAAGAGATTAGGGCTCAGTTTCTCTTGTTTGAAAACAAAAGCAGCCTTATTTTTTCAGATTAAGCTATACCAGTTTAAAAATGGACTCTAAGATGGCCTATGACTCCAAGAATTTTTTGGGGAAAAAATTTAAAGCTCTAACAGTTCATACAAGATAATGGGGGGAGGGAAGGAATAGATCACTTACAGCTTAAGGGCATAAAAAACATTTGTGATTTATGAACATTCAGAAGTCAGATTCCCCAAAGTAGTTAAATTAACTTCCTAGTTCACATCTTCAAAGAGAAAATTAATAGTTTAATGAAGCAATTAGAGGAGAACTCTGTTACACAACAGGCATATTAAAGTACAGGCCACATATGTATCTTTAATTTATTTTTGGTTTTGAGCTTTAGTCAATAGAGTGATGAGTTGTAATTGATAAAATTCAGAAAAAACTCTGTAAGCAAGGATAACTCCTAAGAGATACCAAACTAAGAATTTTCCAAAGCAACTGCAGAATGTTGTTTACTCCAAAAATAAACACACAATCCCCCAAAACTACCAAGAGACTTTTTATTCCTGCACTGCAGAGGTTTATGCAAAATTACATTTGCTTTCTCTGCCAATGTGCCTCTGATGTAGCAGTTCTCAAAGCTGTATGTACACATATGGGCTATCCTCCTATCACTTCTCTGAGCTTGTTTGCATCATGACAAAAACAGGGTGAATAACATTAACTGCATTGTTACCTTCCCCTGATTTGAGAGAAGCTGAGCCCCAAAGAGTCTGTGAATGCATATAAGCAGCAAATAAGCTACTAACATTCTTCTCTTGTTATTTCCTGTACTGATGTGAATACAATATATTTTCTCTTTTCAACCCTCTCAGCTTTAAAGATACCTCATGACATCTAGAAAGCCAAAATTAAGTAGCTATCTTTACAAGATAGTGTAGTAAGGAAAGAAAAATACAAGTAATACAAGACAATAGAAAAGTTACTTCAAGGGAGGAGCAAAACCTAAGGTGTTTGTGTATTTCTATATAAATTTCATTTACTTAATGACAGAAGATGATATGCATAAACATATTTCTTTCAAATTCCAATAATGTTGTAAGATAAAGCTGATTTTCCAGAACAGAGAACCAACATTTATAAAACTCCTCAACACAAACAAATTCAACATCAGCCCTTCACAAAAACACCAACCAAGTTTTCTGCTACAAGCCCTGCTCTCCCCAGCAACAACAGGAAGGCACGCCTGAACACCAGTTTCAAGTATTCCAGTGGTAACAAGACAGTATGATTACCACAAATTTTCTCTTATTTGTGGATTATTTTGGTCAGTGTCAGCTTCATGGATTTCAGGGTGGGTTTCTCTTCCTGGGGCAATTGCCACAGTAGGCTTCCAGTCTGCTGATTCGGGAAGTTTTACAGCATCAACACAGCCCCCAATGTTCCTGATTTAGCTCCCTGCTCCATGCCCTTCTCACCAGCTTTATCCCTCCATTCTGGCTGATTTCTTCACTGCAGGATTTCTTACTTTTTGCCCCCTCCCCCTTTTTCTATTATCCCTTCTAGAGAGCAGGGCCAACCAGCAAGTTTAACAGTTCACATGGCACAGGTGGTGTCACAGGGGAAGCACTGTCTCCCCAAGACCAGCCTAGTGGCCCCACTACCTGACCAACTGGTTTCTGTGCATCTGGCAGCATGACTCCTCCTGAACACCTAACCATCCTTCGATAACCATCTCCCAAAGCCAGACATTGCCAGCAAGCTTCCCTGGCTGGAATTCACACCTCTACCAACGTGAGGAACCTTGCTACAAGTTAGCTGAGAATATCCTCCCCAGAACAGAACACTCAGGCTCCTTCAGCTTTCACAACACACTGAAGGACTCAGTCCAGCACTGAAGGCAAACAGACATTTGAAAAAGGTCAAACAAGGACAGAGAAACAACTTTAGCACCACAAAAAAAAAAACAAAACAAAACACACACACCACACAAACACACATATTCCAGAAGCTGGTTTAAAAAAGATACAATTAAAAAAGATTTGCAAAAAAGACCTGCTAAATACAATGCCTATGCAGACAGTATATGTTTCCATGAGAGTTTTTATTTTCTCACACATATTCCATGAGCATGAGGATAAAAATAACATTACCACAATGACGTATCTGCAGTAGGACTTATGGATGCCAAGCAAAAGTCAAGGTTTCCTTTTTGCCCCCCATCTGAAAACATCACCAGACAAAAAGCCACCTGCCAAAACAATCAGTATTACCATCTCTGTCCCAAAAACAGAACACAAGGACTGCTCAGAGAACAGGACAAGCCTTTAGAAAATAGGACAGATGGCATTACAACTCCAAGCAAAGTAACTCCTTGTATCATTAGCTATTGAACCGCGGCTTGATGTGGGGATCAGTGTAAAGCTTATTAGTCTTTAGACAGTTGGCAGCAACAGCCACTGCAGCAACCATTCGGGAACAGAAGGAACTCATTCAGTTTAGCCGTTTTCCAGGTCACATTAAGTCAAAATGTTTCTGTACACACTCCAGTCCCTAATTTAACCTTTCTTAGCCTCTCCAAGCATAATTAATTACCCTTACAAACAGCTTCAACTCCATGTACTCCTGACAAAAAGGGCTCCAGGAATCCGGTGCAGGTATATAAAAAAATTCGTGCCAGGTGCCATTGTGTAAGGATTTCACCCTACTTCGGAGAGGAAGGACTTGCCAAGAATACCACTGACCTCAGCTCCAACATTATGAAACAGCGCTGACAGCTCCAGCCAGCTATGTAAAAGTAGGGAGTGAATTCAAATCCGCAGACATAGCGTACTGGGGGAGAATAACAAAACAAAACAACAACAAAAGAAGACCCTAGAATTATACGCTTAAGTGCGTTTTTCTTTTTACCGGAAGCAACTTTCAAAATAAGCTCAGCCGGCATTGCTATCTCTCTCTCCCCCCCCGCCCAAAATTACGGAGTAGGAGGAAAGTTGTTCGCGTAAATGCGCTTCTCCCCTTCGCGGGAATTCAGCGCTAGGAGGGCTGGGGGAGGGGACGCAAAATCCGCGCCCAAGCCGCTCCGCTGCCCCGGGAGCGGGGACGTTGGGCTCCCAGCCGGCCGGGGGCGCGCGGGGCAGGCGCGCTGCTGGAGGCTGCCTACCAGGCGCGGAAGGCAGCGGGTGCCAGCCCCACCCCCCTCTGGGAATGTGCCATGGGGTCCGGGGGAAGGGGCCGCCTACCTGAGAGCTCCTCTCCGCCGGGTTCTTCATCACCGCCTGGCGGAAGCTGTTATCCACGTAGGACGCCATCTCGCCCCTCCCGCCTCCCGCCGCAGCCTGTCCGGGGAAGGGATGAGGGAGGGCCGGCCGCGGCCTGGCGCTGCGAGCTGCGCGGCCGGAGCGCTGGGCGAGGAGCTGGGAGGCGGCGCGGAGGCACCGCGGGCTCAGCAGCGCCGCCGCCCGGAGCAGGAGGCGGCGGCGACAGAGCCCCGCCGACGTCGGCGGCGACAACGGCTCGGCGCTCTTTTCCTGACCGGCTCTACGCCTGCCGCCGGCCCGCTCCGCCGCATCCCCCCGGACACCACCGCCGTCGCCGCCTCTCTCCTCCTCCTTCTCTTTCTCCTCCTTCTTCTCCTCCTCCCACCCGGACTAACAGGGGACTGTACACCCGCCTCGGCGCCAGGGAAGTTGCTGGCTCGGAGAGGCGGGGCAGGGGGGCGGGAGCGGTGGGGAGTGGGGGCGGGTTGCCGAGAGAGCAGCAATCGAGGGGACCGCCCTTGGCAGCGGTGCCTTCCCCCCTAAGCGCCTTGGGAAGCCATCCCTGTCGTTTTTAAACCTTAAAAAAAAAAGTCTCTCTGGCTGTAGCCATCATCTCGAGGGACACGCATTATCACAGCTTCATGGACGCATCCTGTGAATATTGGTGATGAGCAAGCTGGACATTAAATAAAAAAATAAAATAAAAAATAGACTTAATCCCCTGGATCTAGTAACTCCCTGCTTTAGGGAGGCCACCTGTTGTCACTCTTCTAGAGAGTAATTTGTATCCGCTGGCTGCCCCCTCTTGCATTGCTATATGAGATAAAAACGAGGGGGGGGGGGGTGGAGCCTTAGGGGGACCGAAGGGGTCCGGGAAGGGGGTCCGGGAGGAACGCAGGGGACCCGGCGAGGGTATGGGGAGGACCGAGGGCGGGGGCCGAGGGGAGCGT
>JANIJG010014107.1:0-23865 GCA_024611175.1 Megaceryle torquata | reverse complement strand
GTCACGCGCTAAGACCAGCGCTGTGGGATGCTGGCGGGGGGGCGGGCGGGGGGGGGGAAGGGAATTAAAAAAAAAAAAATTCAAGTTCAATTTGATGTTATAGTCACATGTCACAAGGGCTGTATTTGCTCTATTATTTAATTATATCCACTGTGATAAGCAGTGTATGCAAAAATAAGCAGTACTGCAAAACTGCGGGAGAAGCCAGGTGACAGAACCAAGAAGGAAAAAGAGAGATGTTACGTGTTCAGGAACAAGTGCAGGATAGCAAAAGAAACTACATATGACAATCCCTGTACTCAACATTTCAACTTTAAATACAAAACATACTGGACACGTTCCTAGTAAACATACTAAATAAATGTTCCTAATTTTACCTAATAAAAAGATAATCTACATTTTTATATGAATTCTTCCATTCTTCAGTTGGAAAAAGCTTGACAACTGACAAGTAAGAAAGAACCAATATAAAGTGTCAATCACCATTTTAACAGAAGTCTCATATTGTTACAAGATGAATAAACAAATTCTACAACTATTTAAATGCCTGTCCTTCTGGGTAGTGATAAGAGGATCCAGAACTAACAGAAAAGTTATATTTATACACAAATTGATACATCTTAATGGTTTCCAGCCACTGTCAACTGCTAAGAAAATAAAGCACAAATGCAGAAAATTATTTAACTCTACTTTTATGAACTAGGAAGAAACTTTCACCCAAATCACAATTAAAAGCTATTCCAAATTTCAGTTTTAAGTAGGACCAACAATTTTCTGCAAGCCATTCTACCCAAAGACAAAATACAGTTTTGCACTGGAAGCCTGTGAGAGAAGTGTATTGGTTTTTGGTTTGGGTTTGGTTTTAATTTTCTTTTTTTGTTGTTTTTTGGTTTTTTTTTTAATATCTATAAATAAGATTTTCTTTTCCTTCCAAGCCCATAGATAATGTTACAGGTCTCTTAAAGCAAGTTTTCAGTATCTTGTAAGTCAGACTGTCTCTTGAACTACTGAAATAAAACATGCTCTCAAAAAACTGCTGATAATGAAGCCTGAGAGACAGACCTTGTGTTTTAGTAGCTTTCACATAAGCACAGAAAGGTATGGGTGTGTCTAAAGTCTAAATAAGTATTTACACAAGTGAGTACAGATGATACTTCTTCCAGATCACTCCACATTCAAGGCTCTGCTACAATTCTAATGACAAAAAAGAGGCTTAGGGGCTAAATTTGTCCTAAGATTCATACTGTGCTTTCAGAACTGGAAAACATTTTGCTAGCAAGTGGACACCGGTTTACCTGATGTTTCTGATGGGCAAACCTATACTCATTAAGTGTCTCCTTTTCTTCCTTGAGGAACACACACAACTGCATTTCCTGATGGTCAGTCTGAACAGCCACTGATCCCATTACTCATGCTGTCAAAAGTGTCTAGCCACTGGGAATCCCACTTCATGGTTTGCTATTGTTGATTGTTTGGGGGTTGTTTGTTTTTAAAAGGAAAACCTGAACTTTGCTTGTCAGCAAGATCTTGCAATAGCCAACTCCTACATACACTTTTCAGTCCTTCCTTAACTATGTGGAATGCAGGGGGGAAATTGATTTTGACTGCGTTGCCCTCAGTAGGAAACTGGAGCACGTTGCCATGCCTTTGTACCTGAAGCACAAAAGTACTTCAGAGAATCATGCTGTGGGCCCATGAATCTGGGTCACGTTTACTGTTAAGACTTTATGATGTTATCTACTTCTATGCAGTCTCCTGTTCTGCCTTTAAGATCACTACATTTCAGTTCAACACTGGGTTTAGCCTGTAATTTATGTTTCTTTTTTAGATTTATGAACTCCCTGATTATCAGCTCTTTTAACTAAAGCACCATTAAACACTGATTTGATGACAACTGGAGCTTGCTAAAGAAATGTTATATTCAGACTGGATTTCAACTACAGATCATTGCTCCAAGGAAAATATAAGAAAGGGAATTAATCCCTTTTGTTCTCCTACAAAGACAGGGGTTTGTTTTCTGAAATACAGTCAGGGCTATTTGTATTGCAGAGTAAGATTCTGTACTGATAATCTTTAAATTCAAAAAAAATCAAATCTAAATTTGGACATAAGGGTACAAGTAAAGTAACATGCAATAGTTTCACTTCTGTTTGTCTCCTTCCATACCCAAGCATATGATTCATCAGGGTAATATCTGCATTTTTCAGGTTTTTCAAGATGTCACGTTCTCCCAAGCTGCTTGGCTCCATACCCCAAACAATTTAGCTCAGAAACTCAATCTATTGTACATCAAGGAAACACAGGAAAAATAAGTTAGTCTGTGACTTAAATCCCCCAAATCTCTGGCTGCCCTACACTCCTTGGCTACAAGCTAAATTCTGGCTCTCAGGTCTTCTCGCCCAAGTAACAAAAGGCTAATGCACTGTAATCCAATTAAATCCCAGATGCAACAGAGAAGTTATAAAATGAACCAAATAGGGAAAAACTGCTAAAGCACAGCTTTGGGAAAGGAGGAAAAACACATCTTAGACATTCTAGAAAGCACAAGATCCTAGTTCAGATAAGGTACAGAATCAACACCCTGACAAGTCCAAGCAATTTCTCCATAGCCTGGCTCCTAAACCCTTTCTGTGCCTTTCCATCACACAGAGGATGCTTAATTAAAATGAAACACTGACGTGTAGACTTGTCACAATTCCCTGTCTGCATTGTTAGCTGGTGCCAGTGACAGCATATTCCCTTTACTCTCTAGGTGACACATTTGACTATAGGGGGAATCTATTGATTTTGACCAGATCTATCCCACCTTAAGAAAGAAACTACATGACCTCTAAACTCCTGGGCATACATGTGGAGTTAGCAGCTATAATTACCGAGTTCAATCGGAATAAGCAGAACTTACACAAGCTAAACAAACAGAAAGAATAGCATGAATTAATACCTCACAGAAAAAAAACGCAGCACCACACAGTACATTACTAAAGTCAAATTTATGTAATTCCACCACTGTTTGAATGAAAGAAAGAAAAAAGCAAAGCAATAGCTTTAGGTTAAGCACCAACTTCTAATGACAGAATCCAAGGCTGCCTTTAAGTGCAGCTGAAAATAAATCTCAGCATTATCACCTTTTCTTTTCTCTTTAAATCCCAGAGAAGAAACTCAGTAGGAGAATCGATTGGGAAATGCAGTAGGAGCTACTCATTACCACAACAGATGGCCATGTTCATGAAAAGGTTATGACAGATGGGAGTGAAAGTGAGTAACTACTCTAAGAAGGGCTTGGAAGAAAATTCTTCCACAGTATGAACAAATTATAAACAACAGAGTTACAGACAGAACTTCCAGCTATTAAAGTCCTCAAAGGCCAAATCAAATCATTCACCACATATCACACATGAAGATACCTCTTTAGAAAAATCAAATCAAATCAAATAAAGCCTGAGTCTTCCAGCATAAAGCTTCTTCCTGGTAAAAAGATTCATTAAAACAACAGATCTTGCAGGCAATGTGAGGAAGTCAGATTTTGAACTTAAACATGGCTTCATTAAGTTTGAATAAGCACAACTTCAGCATATAAACACTTCGCTTTTTCCAAAAACAAAGGAGGAGGAAACAGGCAACTGGTTATTTGTGTAGAAACTCGGACCTTTAAGGGTACTTGAGCAATTCAGTCACAGTATTAATGAAGACAGTGAATATTGAGTACAAGGCTTTTCAAGTTGTTGGCCACAAAAGGTTCAATAGACACCACTAAGTGTTCAAAAAGTAACAGTAGTCAGCAAGAGTCTAGTTCCTTCAAGACATAGCTTAGTAGCAATTACACTTTATTTTGCAGCCCTGGAAGAATCAAGATGCTGTAGATTCAAGAGATACAAAAAATGGAGGTGAGCTACAAGCTGATTAAACAGTTCTTGAAACGATCTACTACATGAGTAAGTGGGAAAAGTGCTGCACTTCATGAAAGCCCTGATGCAGAAACCATTTAAGCCATTTGGCATTCTTCCAGTTACTTTAACACACTTTGGAGCGGACACAGTGACTTATTACCAGCTCTGAATTGGAGACTGGAGTCCTCAAGAATTGATTTGAAATCTCATTTAATGGAGTTGATGAAATTAATATTAAAAGGCATCATTCTCTCCAATATAATGCTTCCATGAGACACATCAGTCCCATGAGAGAAGATAACAACCAATCAAGAGATCTATAAAGTATTTATGTATCTATTCATATATTCACATCACATACAAAGCAAAGGGCAACTACCTTGCAGAGCAGCATGAGTTTCTAAGGTAAAAAAAAACACAAAAAACCCAAAAGAGGCTGGCATGTAATAATAACAGGAGGAGTAATTTCTTTCTTGTATTTAAAGAGGAACATTCACTGAGTGAAAGTTAAGTTGTAGCAGAGCGCTCCTTTTTCTTAAGCTGAATTTGCATTGATGCTCCAACGATTTGTGTTTCACAGAAACAATGCTTCACATGCTCAAATTTTTTTTTTTAATTCAGCAAAACATCCACACTTACATCGGCTCGTTTTGTGGTTTGGTGGTTTTGTTTTTTTTTTCTCCTCAGTCAACCTACTGCTTGTTTCTGTCTATAACTAACATTATGTTTTTGTTTTAGCTCTGAAGTACCACATGTGGGCCAATCCCTTTTGTTCTCAGCAGGGGCAGGGATGGGCAGAAGAAGAGATCTGAAAGATTGCACAGCTCTGAGACCATCAATTAGTTTAATTTTACTCTGTCTGCCTCCTCCATATACATTGCAGCTCTTGTTTATCTGATGGCTTGCAGGCAAGCTGCACAGAACTGCACTTTGGTTTTGGTCATAAAAATAAACACAAACAAAACTTTCTCATTTGACTCTTTTGAGGACAGTGGATTCTCATTGGGAGTGAAGAAAGCAGGATGCAGGAAATGTTTCTGCTGTGCTTTTTCAAGTAAAACAATGAAGTCTGAAACAGAACTGCAGCTTCCCAAAAGCACTGCTGGGCAGTAACTAGTGATGAACAGCGACAGCACTCAGACCACTACAACTGGCACCTGTGCAAACAGGATTTGTACCATTTGTATTTCAGCATTTATGTTGTAGAGCTGTTTCCAAAGGAAATGATGAAGCATATACACAAAAGTTATCATACATGCTGCACATATTTCACTTAACTTCAGCAACAGAGGAAGGAAACTTCCCAAAAGAACAAGCATCACTACAAAGACTACAGTCTAAAAAGGCTCACCCAAAATGTCCTAGACAAGTCCTCTAACCAAAGTAAGCAACTTGACACATGAGTAATCGAAGCGCTGGCTTTCCATACTTCCACCTATGAACAAAGGTCAGCCAGTTTCTCTTACTGTGCTGCACATACAGCAATCAGCTTTCCTAGAACAGCAGGGCACCTACTAAGTAGTGCTGTAAGACCGCTTACATGTGGGACTTAAATATGCAGAAACCCCTGCAGTAAAGAAAACCAAACATGGGTCGCTTACTACCCAGTACTCCAAGAAGTAGAGCTGTAAGTGCATGCAAACCAGCTCTAAATGCACGCTTACAGAACTCAACCATTCTTGGCCCGCTGAGTAGAACTCATTTGCTATTACCAGTGATGCACCACTTTACTACCTACAAACTTGCTTTATGAATTTCACTTTGTACTTACTTAAAGTTTCTCAATGGCTTTAGAAGTGCAGTAGCTGGATTAATGCTGCCTCTAGGGTCAGGTCTAATTTATTCCTACTGTAAATACAAATCAACCTGTGACCAGAACTTTTAAATCCAAAGGAGAAGTTGATAAATCTACAGAATACTTAACAAGCACGGGTCAGAAAGATCACCATGAAGAGCAAGCTGACAAGCTGCATTCTCCACAAACAATATTTATATCCAACTTAATCAATTTCTATCGAACTACAGGTTTGATACAAGGCTGAGAAAAAGAACCCAGGAGTTACAGCAAGTCAAAATGATGAAGTTACCAAATTACAATCATTGGCATATTTTTTTACAAGAACTTCAAGAAAAAAAAAAAAAGGGCGTTACTAATTTTGTATTAGCACTATGCACTGTTGTCACTCTTGTTCCACCATCTCTATGCAACCAAATCCTTCATATTGAAAGCTTTCAGATCAGTAGAATACTTTTTCCTTGTACAACCAACAAAAATCAGTTAATTAACACAACAAAGTTTTGTCAGTGTATTACCATTTTGAAAAAGTTTGAAAATTACACAGCTCACATTTGCTAAGTGGTTAGCGCTATCACGCACCAAACCTGTATTTCAAACGCTATTGGTTCATACCTACCAAATATTGGTGACTGCGCTGAGCAGTACGGCATAGCTTCTTCATCAGGAGCTCGGGTAAAGAAGCTGAGGTTTGTATACACATCATGAGTTTTTGAGTAGTCCAGAACCTGGTGCGAGTCTAAAAACCCACGAAACACATTTGAAGGTCCACCTCGGTAGAGTATGAGGATAAATATTGCTTGGAAAACAAACAGAAACAGCAGGAAACAAGGGTTTTCGACACGAGAGAGGGACATAGTCTTCAGCCCATGCTCTGGAATCAGACCGGTAAGGAGCTGAACTGCCTTCCAGGAGCTGCCGTTCAGGGCTACACCGCCGTGCAGGGAAGCCCTCCTCGCCTTCCTCCTCTTCTTCAAACTTTCTGAGGCATCAGCATGCTCTTCTAGCACGGCTTCCTCAGGGTACTTTGGATCAAACCACCCCGTCCCGCTACAAGCCCTGCGAGGCGCACTGAAGGAGCGGAAAAGCTGCCCAAGGGCACCCAGGGCAGAAGAGCCACGGGAGCAGCAGGCACAGGCGCGGCGCCCGCCCTCCCGCACCCTTACGCCTGCCCCCCGCGGAACGAGCTCTCTAAGGCAAAAGCAACGATCGCGGGAGGCACGGCCGGGCGCCTCTGGGAGAGATCCGACCGTCCGGGGACAGAGTGGCACACAGCCAGGGGGTAGGGGAGCGGAATCACCTATAACCCTCCCTCCCCTCGAGGCTCCCAACAACCAGACCTTCCCCTGCTCCGCCCCGGCCCGGGGTAAGGAGCAGACCGCAACAGCCGGCGGCGCGGCCGTTTCCGCCCAACCGTCACGCAGCCGCCATCGCAACCACGCCCCGCGCCTGTCGCCCGCCTTTCGAGAGACTACAGCTCCCAGCATGCAAAGCGGGACAGGAGGAGGCCGGACGGGAGTGCGCCGCAGCGCAGCATGCTGGGAGATGGAGTCCGCGGCCTCCCCTCAAGCGCCCTCGGCCGGGGTGGGCACCGGGTAACGGACTGTGGGCGGAGGGGAGGGCTGAGGAATAGGGGCAACGGGTGAGGTGTGCCGCGGCTCCTCTCCGCAGCAGCCGCCCCAGCTCTGAGCTGGTTATCGAACTGAGCACAGATTGGTGAACAGAAAGTAGATTTTCAAGCAAGATTGGTTTTCTTGCACACCGCTGAGTTTCTGCCGTTTATGTTCTTCCTGCGCCGTTCCCCACCCGTGACCACAGCAACCCACCCTGCTTGCCTTCGCCTCTGCTAAACAAAGCAACACTCGCTGTTCCTCTGAAAGCTCCAGCGAGTACAGTGCCGTGGACAGGAAAGAACTAATTTCTGCATCAACCATGAAACAAACCAAGGAATTGAGATTTTCATGGTATCACCTGGGGTTGCAGACAATTGTTTCAGGTCCTGGTGCTTCTTTATGCTTTATCTTTTGCTTGTGATTGTCTCTTGAGTCACAGTAGGAAATCATAACGTAGGAACAACTTGGGCTTGGAGGCAGGGAGAAGCCGGACCTGCTGGAACTACTCTGTGCCGGTGGCTCTGCTAACTGCCTTAGCTGTAAAAATAGCCAGCCTGTGTCAGTCCTGAGCAGCAACAGCAGGTCAGCTGGAAAGGCAACAGCCTGTCCCGAGCTGTACTTTTACCTTTGTGTGTATATATATATATATATATGATCTCAAGACTGGAATGAGTAGCTGGATAAAGTGTCTGCGGAGGAGCACATATTTCTGTGTGGGCTGGGAGAGCTGCATCTCCAGGAACGTTTGCCTCAGGAGCCTTCCAAACCCAAATGTAGCTTCTCTCCTTCCCTTTCAGCCATTGTTACCAAAACGGGTGGATGAGAAACCACCACGAGCCTTTTTCTCACAAGAGGACAAGGAAGTATGGGCTGGAGAGTACAGAACAGATCAGAACTTCATGGTGCCATCAGGTCTGAGCCTTTTCAAGGTCACAGTGCTCGTGTTTTAAACAGAGCTGTGGAAAGCCGGGCTGTGTTTTAAATTAAAAATTAATCAGATTTCTTAAATGCCAAAAAAAAAATATTTTGCTGTCAGCACTGAAGCACGGAAGGGAGGTGGCAGGCATTTTATCAGCCCCTCTGCACAGATTTATTGAGGGCAGCAATGGAGGAAAACAGTGTTGAGACTGGATCTGTAAGAAGCATGCACGAGGCTGTCTTCACAGTCAAAGGTCTGCCTTTCTCATTTTCACACGTCTGCCTGAGAAATTAAATTGAATGCATACAAAAAAAAAAAGACAAACACCATCTTCAGCAGAGCTTGAAATTAAGTTTTTGCAAGAGCCTCTGGATTGTCCCAGGGGAGGGGGCTTCTACTCCATCCAAGTGCAATTTTACCTCCAATCAGCCCTGAACGTGATGAGAGAATGAGAGAATTACCTTGCTCTATTTAATAAGATTCATTCCTGCTGGCTCTTTCTCTTTCCCCTTCTCCTCCACACCTTGCCTCCTGGGGCCTACACTAGATCCCTGATGGAAACGCAGCAGAGTGGCCAGGAAGCTTGGCCTTGAAAATGCAGGGCCCAAGGAGGGGAGGAAAGATGTGCTGGTGTAACAGAGTGATACTGAGCAGGCTCCTCATGCAGTGTTGGTCAGTGTATCTTAGCCAGTGCCCTCCCAGTCTCCAGGGTTTCTGTCCAAGGGAAGAGGAAAGTAGCCTTAGTCTTTATAGGCATTATAGAAGCTTAGGCATATAGAAGCTTTCAGCCACTAGAGCCAAGAAGAGCCCTTCCTCTTTTTTGGGGTTGTGTTTTCTAGGGGGGTGTGTGATTCAGGTACCTTTGGCCACAGCAGTTCTTTCTCAGCCCTTTTGCAGGATACTGTAAACCTCACATTGTGCTTGAAGCAACAACTTTGTGAATGTGATTTTTTTATTGCACAGGGATGGATTTGGCTTGTACTCTAGTATGCTACTGTCATGTTCCTTGGCCAAATGACAGAGTAAGTCTATTTGAGCATTAGAAACAGGACCTGGGTCTGCTAGCGTCTCCCAGGCTTGTGGATGAGCGACCAGTGGGCTCCTGTCAAATAGGTCCGGTCAAATTCTGTCAAATCTTGTCAAACCCAGTCAAATCCTGTCAAATTCTCCTCTGATCTGGAGAGAGAAGGAAGAACAAGGAGACTAGAGTTGTTTCCCTACCTGATTACATGGTACTGACTTCTAGTGCCCCAATGAGAGTTCATACATTTTTCCCGGTGTATTGTAGCTTACAGGGACTGAAGCTGCGTGCAGTTGGGTAGGAGGACTAGACCTTGTAATGCCTTAGCCTGCACTTCTTATGCTGTTGGTGCAGCTCCTGGGTGTCTTGCCCTTGCCCAGAAGATACAGTGGGCTGTACTGCAGAGGGTCACAAGCTACTGCCCTCTCCTGCTTCCCATCACGCGTTGTCCTAAGCAACGGATCCTCCTCCAGGAGGAATGAAGTTGGAAAACATCTCCTGAGAGGTTCCATGGACTCCAGAACCAACTGGGAGAGACTGTGACACCCTGTTCCTGCAGAAGATCCCTTATCTCTTACCATACTGCTGCCAGGATAGCTTGTCCTGGCTCTTCCCAGAGGGGAGAACAGTGCAGAGGAGCTGCCTGGTCCAGCAGAGCTGGAGTGGACATGGTGCACCCTGCAGAGCAGACCTCAACAACATCACCCAGTAGACCTCCACAGAAATCAGGTGGCCCATTCACTTTCAGCAGCAGCCTTGCTGAGGCATGACCATTTGGTGCAGCTTGCCCTTTCACTGAGACAGCTTGTGGCACCTTTCCCCTCTCCCCCTGTGAAGGAGAATTGCCTGCCTGCCCTATGTTTTGACCACTCAGAGTTGTGGTCAGCACCTCTGCAGGGCAATTTCCATGGGAACAGTCACCATGTCACCGAAATGATAGCTAAAGATGCCACAAGACCGTAGAGTTTAGGCTATATTCTCCTGTCTCCTTCTGTCTCTTTCCTTTATCTCCATAATGCAGGCATTAGTCCCAGGGCCCTGAAATATTTTTGCTTGAATTTCTCTTGTAGCATTTGTGTCGTTTAGTTGCTCTTGAAACAAAAGCAACTAAACCCGATACATTACAGAGTCCGGGAGAGGAGTAAGCGCTTACAAGACAAGACAACGGTGCAATACCATACTATTCACATCATATTTAATAACGTTCTAGTACCATTCAATATAAATAAATAACCATTAAAAAGTACTTTCTTGACATTCTTTTTCCTTTGTCAATAGTATTTTCTGCAACAGGAAATGTTAGTAATATTCATTGGTTGATGAATTGGATGAATCGCAGAGAACATGAGTAACAGATAATAATATGCTAGTAAAAACCAGGTGCTGGGGTGCTTTCTCTCCTTTAAATACTTCAGGCTTGATCTGCAGCTTCCCTCCTTGTTGCATGCACTGCACTTGCTTTCCCAGAAGCCTGCAACTCTGCTGCTCCACTTCTGGGCTCTCCCACCCAGCTCTGCTAACAAACATCCACCCTGACTTGTGGTGTCTTGTTACTCACCTACCCATAGCTGATAGACCTTGGCCAGCAGTTCTCGCTGTCCTTAGGCTGCTCTACAGGGAAAAGGGATTTGTGCTGAACAGGTCTAAATGCCTGCTATCCTGGAATATCAGCTGTGTACATCTGTTCTGTCCATACAAGGTCTTGGTCCTGCACAGTGTAGTGACAGAATTTCCTGACTCGCAGAAACTGTCCTCCACAGGACCAGGCTGGGGATAGAGTGGAGATGGTGAGATAGGGCTGGTCTTGAGAGCAGACTGTGACTGGCATTGAATGGACAGTAAAGCACATATTACTGGAATCCAGGTCCTCACTGGGAAAAACAGGGATAATAATTTTGCTTTCTTGTAGGGATGCAGAGAGAACAACTCTCTAAAAACATGTGTGGGGAGGTATCCTTTGCAGTGGGAAGAGATCCTTGCCACAATCACCCACCATCAGTGCCAAACCCCTGTGTAGGACCAGGGAATTTATTACCATATCTCCTCCTGTTCATACGGGCAGAAACCCTGCCCATCTCAGAGGAGAAAACGGAGGATCATAACTCCTTTATTCGCTTGCTCTTGCTTGTTCACTGAAACCACAAAGATGGAGACTTAATCTTGGTGTAATGCTGGGTGGAAGCGTTGAGCCCACCTGTCTTGTGGTAGGATGAGTTGGCAAAGCCCACTGAAGTGCAAGGCCTGTTACCTTCTGTAGGGTACAGGACACAAAGCTCTGACAAATGAAGAATTAAAAGCATTTTGTGGATGCTGGGCTTCCTTCATGCTATCCAGTGTTTGTATGCCAGACCCTTGCTCTGTAAGGACCTTTCTAGGGCTCAGAGAAAAAACATTTTCATGGCCCATTCAGTATTTCTTCATGCTGAGACAACTGGCATGGTGGCCTTGTAGGGCTGGGCGTGTCCATTCAGAAAGACCCTGGCCTAAGCCTCACTAAACATAATCTCCATTTGTCTATTTGCTGCCTGTTCTTTGATTTCTCCTGCCTCCCTCTCTCAAAGGCATCTTATCCCCTTTACCATCTCCTGTACTTTAGCGTCCCTCCTGTAGCAGGATGCGCGGCTGCTTGTTCTCCATCTCAGGGAACGGGGACTGACTCCCTCTCTCAGCTAACCTTCAAAGAGCTGCCTTCATGGATGCTTCCCGAGATCCTGTGGGGACTATCTGCTGAGTGAGGCACTCCTTTGCACAAGTTTTTACCCCTCTATGATTGCTTGGGAGCCAGAAATTTAGTTCCACCCACATCTCTTGCATAAAGGAACTGTAATTTCCCTTCGCTGTACTCCCTTCCTTGCTGTGTTTCTGATTATTCTGCCAGTTTAAGACACAGTTGTAAAGAAACCCCAGGGAGCACAGAACATACGACATTCATCAGTGAACACCAGGCTCTCCTGTTCTGGGGAGAGGGGGAAAATATTCTTTCTTCATGAACATGTCAAGTGATCTACACTAAAAACCAAAACTAAACAAGGAATAGGCAGAGGAGAATTCTAGTATAAATAAAACAACAAATAAATAAGTTTCCTGCCTGCCCACAATTTCTTGTCGGGGGATGATTCAATTGCTCCTAACTTTCCCCCAGCTATGAAATCCTTGATGTGTTTTGAAAGCCTAAAGCCTTGTCTCTCATGGCCTGAGTGAAGATGGTTTTCAAGATATGCTCGGAGGGCTTTCTGGGTCATTCAGGGAACCTTCCTGGAAAAGTCACAGCGACACCACTCCCCACGCACACACATGGTACCAACACTTGTGCTTTTAATCCAGTGCATCCTTCCTTCGGTCCTTGTTTGCCACCTCCTCCTTTGTGGGCTGCCTTCCACCTGGCTGTCTTCCTGTTTTACTGAGGGAAAGGGAAACCCTTCCACATGACACTGTCTCCTCTCTCTTCACAGTGCCACACATGCCTTTCAAAGCTCCACTGGAAAATCTTGGCACATTTGCTATTTTAGTTGTCATCTCTGCGCTCAAGATACATTTCCTGATGATATCTCTCCACATTCCTAGATGTTCTCACAGGAGGTGAGTGTAGGCTGAGGGTTCCTCTTCTCTGAGCACTTCTCACCCACCTCCATCTCAGGGAGCTTTCCAGAGGTCTAGGAAGCAAGTCTGGATATGTGATTTGAGGCTACTGACGCACCTAATGGTGCTGCAGCAGGGTTCCAGGCTAGGAACAACACTTTCAAGTCCACCCATCTCTGCCCCTGCTTTCTGGTTTCTGTAGTGAGACATGGATGCATGGCCTTTGAGGTACAGTACCCGCCAGGTCTCCCTGAGCAGGAGAAGAACTTTATCCAGAGGGTTCTGGGCTTGGGCATGTAGGATGGCATCTTCCAAAACAACCTTAAGCGAGGCCAGTTCAAGTTCTCAGCCAGGACACAGGTGCCAGATCCCTTCTGAACTCACAAACCCCAAATGAGGTGCTTCAGCACACCTTCCTCTTCAACACACCTTCCTCTTCAACACTGAAGGCTGATCCATGTGTGCATCCTTCACATGGAGAGCCTCTCTCAGGCTAGCTTTGTGTGAAAGCTGTGCCTCAGGCCGACAGGTCTGCGTTTGTGATTTTGCAGGAGTTGCAGTTGCAGCTCGCAGCTACTGGACTGAAGCTTAGGTTTTACAATATGCCAGGAGAGGGCTTCAGAGACACCCACAACTGTCCTGGATTTCAGCCTCTATGCTGGCACAGCTGGGAATGGAGATCGCATCTAATAAATTTTAACAAATGGTTAAAAACACAGAGCCTGCAGGGGAAGGGAAAGACTCCTCTCCCAGGTGGGGAATGGGAGCCAGTGCATGAAGTCAAAGGTGAAGAGCTGTAGGATGACAGGACACCACATCAGCTCTGTCCCTGCCTGTTACCACCTTTTGGGTAGTGGGAGTTGATCAGCGTGGGGACATTTTGGCGTATTTATCATCCTCCAGCAGTGGAGCAGAGGACCAAACAGAACAGGAAGGGTGTGCAGCTGCTGTGGTTGCTGACAAACTTCGTGAGGATCACTGCCCGCTGCCTCTGTCAAAACAAACACAAGATGAAGTAAGAAAGAGATAGAGGTGTCTATACCACACCTACTACAACAGGACAGGAGGCATATTTCCAACAAGGCTGTCCCCTGGCTCAGGTAGACCCTAGGCAGGCATCAATAAACAGGTTCCCCAACCACACTATGCACACAGCTTTGGGCTGGGATACGGCTGAAGAGCTGATTGTTTTATCGCACTACAGAGTCCTAGCTGGGAGATTTTATTCATGATGATGGTTTTTTCTCCCCATAAAATCCTTATTTTAAGCACTCTGATATATTAAAAATAAAAAGAAAAAGAGCAGGAGGATGAGATGTAAGGATCCCTGTCTGGAAGCTCTGCACTGAACAGCTTCACAGAATGCAGGTGAACTTTCCCTGTTTCCAAATATCACAAGGCAGCAGGAATCTTATGCTAACCTAAGCAAACTCTTCTCTCACAGATGCTTATAAATAGATGTTAGCAATAAGAATAGGGTTTTTTTTTATAACACCAGTCTTGAGTGGTCATTTTGAAGGCTTTACAGAAGAAAAATATGAAGCAAAATCAACTGCCATCTCCTGCTCATAGAAGCCAAAGCCTGTGGTTCAAGTGGGTTTCAATACAGTCTGCAGGGACATATGTTATGATAATTTTTGGTTACTCTGTGGCCCCCGTTGCAATACAGACAATCCCAAGGACTTTCCCCATCCTCCATATTCCCCTTCCTACTCTGTGCATCCACATTTTTCACAGTATCTCCACAATGAAAGCCTTTGTCCATCTGAAGATGGGCTCAGAGA
This sequence comes from Megaceryle torquata, assembly GCA_024611175.1. NCBI lineage: Eukaryota > Metazoa > Chordata > Aves > Coraciiformes > Cerylidae > Megaceryle > Megaceryle torquata. Next base: position 9,267 of record JANIJG010014107.1, on the reverse strand, counting down.
CTTTTTTTTTGTCCCTCCTGCTCCTTCACTTTGCACAAAGAGGCTGGGGAAGTAGCTGAGGCTCTCACCTCTGATCCTCCATCCCAGCACATCTCAGATCCTGTCTAGTGGTTCTCAGGGCAGAAAAAAAAAAAAAAAAAGGCAGAATTTCCAGTACAGAAGAGAACAACACTTTCATTTTTTTTCAAATGTGCACCTCTTGTTTTTCTTTTTCTTGTCTCTTGTGGAATGCAAAACCCTGACGTGTCTTATTGCTCCCCCTCTGCAGATCTGCTCTGATTTGCCATGTAGAGTTTTCTCCCCTGGACTCACAAACACTGCTGTTGTTCAGCTGGACACAGCCAAGGGCGGTGGGAATGCGGGCAAGGAAGAGAGTGGACTCCAGCTGGGACAATATACATGCTATTTATGCAGCACCCATTGAATCAGGAGGTCTCTTTACACTGTGTCAGTGGCAATCGTGTGTGGCACACGTGCCAAGAAGCCACCAAGTGGTCCAACTAGAGATTAACAAAGCACCAGACCCTGCACCAAGCAATGTCTGCCTGGCTCACATCTGCAGGCATTAAAGCCCTGGTGAAAACACCAGAGAGGATGGCTCTAGATAAGGGTGCAAGTCCTGATGGAGATGGAGTGGCAGTGTCTTGATCTCTCAGACTGGTCACTTCCCTTTTCCACAACAACTTACTTACAGGGAGCCACTCCCATGAGAATCCCTGTCAGTCCTCATGGATTTTGGCCAAGTGTTTCGCTGAGGAGAGAATGTGAGGACAAATGCACCAAAAACGTCACATCCACTCTGCATCCGTAGGGGAGCAGTCAACCTCTCCTCTCACAAGCAGGCAAGGCAGGTCTAATCTGCCCGAAGTTTTATAAGCCTGCTCATCCTTTACAAAGTAAGTAGTACCTCCAGACCCGTTATCTGGACTCTGAGTCCTTTTGAGTTGAGTTTGGGCAACCATAGCTTAAGCTTACTGCAGACCCAGCATGGATGGGCATGTAAAATGAGCCTGTTACTGGTAGTGGATTTCACAGAAACACAGGTTAAAAGAGAGGCTGCTGCTTACACATGAGTTTCTAGCATCATTTATGGGTTGCTAGGATATCTGAGATATTAATGAAAAGCTGGCAGGTATGGTACAGAATTTTGTGCCCTACAGGAGGCCCAGGTAGGCTACCCCAGTGTCCCTGTGTTGGCACCAGGTATATATGTTTAGGCAACCAACTCCCATCCTTCCCATCTGCTGTTGGGTGTGCAGGCACTGGGATTGCTTTGCACCCTGTGCAGCTGTCACTCAGAGATGATGTGGAAATGCTGTATGCAGCTACTAGTAATGCACACAGCAGATCAGTGCAGAAGTTGAAATACTCATGACTGCCCATATAAAAGCTGTCAGTTTTATTTCTACTAGTACAGCTGAGGTGTATATTGGGGTCAGGACTGAAAGCAGCCCTGGAATATCTTCTGAAGTAGAAGTAAATTCAGCATCCTGTGTCCTGCCACTGATATGAGTCATTCCAGAAAGACTGGGTACTCCCAGATTGGATACCTTATTCTTTTGGAATTTTTGAGTTAGGAATCTTCCAAGGGTAGACACTGGAATCAGAGCGCATGGCAGATGGCAGAGGGGGTCTTAGCTCCTCTGAAGCCTGTTCCTCATCTGTCTCTACTTCTAAGAACATATCACTGATCTCTGATACATTCCTGCCCTCACCTGTGGTGGTTGCCATGATCTTCCATCCTGCTGCTGAACCTGGCTTTGTGGACCACAAAGGCACTGCTGGTGCCTTCACTATTTCTCCTCAGCAGCAGATATATTCCCAGTTCTGGTAATATTGGTACCAAATCCCTCAGACTCTGTGAGAGACTGTGTAGGTTGCACTTTGCTGGTTGCTGTTTTGAGGTGGTCTTAGTGTCCCATCAGCTTTTCTTTTCTGCACCCACACCACAGTTGTTCTTGAAGGATAAAAGCTGAAGGTGAATGCATGGAGTGCTGCAGAGGTGGCAGGGCTGCTGGGGAAAAAGCTCGTCTGCAGGAATGTGAGCTCTTTCCACACATTGTAGGACAACTCCCACACTAAAGAGAGTTTGGAGCTGGCAGAAATAGGGGAGCAAAGAATTTGGCCTGTTATATTACTGAGTGGAACCATGGGATTCTTCTGCCGCTTTTGTCTCCATCTGTATGCAGGCAAATCTTCCACGTGGACTGCCAGGAGGCTCAAATGAATATGAAATGCAGACTGTAAGTGGGTAACGATGAGGGTCTACTTCTTGTGCAAAGGCTGGCATGGCAAGGGAGTTACTGGGACAATCATATATACAGTGTTTGTGGAAATAATAGCATAAATAAAGAAATGGGTATGGACTATTTGCCTCACCAAAACCAATATATACAAGGGTACTTACACCCTGGAGCTGGCTCTTGGCTTACACCTCTACTCTGGGGTCTGTAAATCCACGCTTGCCTTCGTTAACCAGCGTGGGCCTCTCAGTTCTTGTGTGCCAGACCAACACCTAGAGGGAATCACAAAGAGTTCAGGGGCTCTGGATGCCATGGAAACACCAAGAAAAGTCCATCTATCAGGTGGGATCCACAGCAACCCAGGACATGATGCTGCTTGGAGCATGTGATTCAAAAGGGGAGACTTCACGGGCACATGAAACAGTGACAAGGAGGAGGGATCATTCTGGATCAAAACCCCAGACTCAACCCTTTGCCAATCCTCCTGGATTTTGGAGAAGCAATCTGGGCACAAATTGTACATCTGGGACTCTTTATTAACACAGAGTGCATAGCACTGCCTGTTCCTCAGCTCTCTCTGAGCTTCACGTCTGTAAAGAATTTGGCAGACTCTGCCTGCCTGTCCCAGTACTGTTCAGCACTGACATGTGCCAGCCAAGGTGGGCGCAGTGAAAGGTGGAGGAGCATGGCTGGAGGCTGCAAAAGCAGCCAGGACCCAGTAAGTAGAATATATCTTCAAGATCTCTTGTCCTACTCACCTTTGTGCAGTTAGCTGCTTTGGGCTCCAGCCCATCCATTGTCACTAAATCCTTCAGCAGACTGGTTTCCTGGTAGCCTCCTTTAACTCCCTCCAGCTTGAAACTGGCCTGAGGCTTCTCCAAAATCAGCTTGATGCTGATAGCAAATCCAGCCATGTCAATAGCAAAGGGCCGGTTAGGGTCAAAGACGGTTTTCCAGCCCACCACCTTCCCTGCTGGGCTCACTTTTGGGGATTCATATCGGAGCCCCCCAACGAAAGCCACTGGCCAGACGGACACTCTCCTTGTGTAGCGCATCTGTGTTGCCAGAAAGAAATGGTGTTGTGAGAATTCAGCTCCGCTGCGTTTGTCCCAACCCCTTAGTGTGCCATCCTCTGCTTTCATTGGCACCTGTCTTCCCCCACTGACTTCCCACACAATCACACAGCTCCGAGCAGTGCAAGCCCTTGTTTACCTGTGCTGCTGCTTGAAGAGCTACAGCTTGCAAAGACACAGCCTGTTTTAGCACGTTCTTCTCTGAACACCAAATTCACTGCTTTTCCACACCCACGCTCAGTCCTTCAGAAGGAGGAAAACCTTTGGTTTTCTGATCTTATCTGAACTTTTATCTTGTTTTTTTTTTTTTTTAATTTTATAATTTTTATAGATGCCAAACACTTCTACCAGGCCTCTAGTTCCATATTATCAATTCCACTCAATCCCACTTCACCCTCATGCAAGTAATCTCCTTCCCTGACTGATGAATCTTTGTCCTCATTTATTGCAGATTTCCCCCACCCTTGTTCTTCTATCCACAGATACTGCCTAAAAAAGTGGGGTTTTATTGAAATTGTCAGAAGGGACCTGGAAAGAAGCAAGAAAGGATGAGCTTAACAGAGATCTAAAAAATCTGAAAACTGAAAATGTGTTCTGATGCATAACTCTGTGGTTTCAAGTGGTGTTGTAAAGTTTGGCTTAAATTGGTGACAAGGGAGTTTACTGAATTTTTGCAAGTTTATAATAGACTTGGCATCTCACAGCCGCTGGGCTTCCAGCAGAAGACTGGGCAAGCTTCTGTGATCCCAGGGGTACAGCTCTGTTGTGGTGGCTGGAACTCAGAGTACAGAAGGGCAGCCAAGGAGAAAAGGTGGATGAGAAAGTCAAACAACTTTTCTAACTTACCCTACCCATCACACCTCTAAACCAGTCAGATTTATGCTTTGCTAGGAGTTTGTCTTTGGTGCTTATTTAAATCAAGCCAGCTCTCCCTGAGAAGAGGTATAAATTCCAGACCATATATCCTCTGATCCCTGGAAAAAGGTTTTAGCTGGTTTAAAGGTATGTGAGTGGGAGTTCACATCTGCAGCCTATACCATGGCAGATTCATTCTTTGCTCTTTCAGCCACTTAGAGCATGGCTACTGGGTTTGCACAACTATAGGTTTGTGTCGGCCCTCTACCCAGATCCCACTGAGTGCAGGGTGGGTGAGGAGGGCTCTAGGCAGCATGCCAGAGCACTTGTCTCCCAGTTGATGCTAAAATTTCATGTGGTAGCCCTATCTTAGAGGTCTCTGTGAGTGCACCTGGCCTTAAAAGGCATTGCAGCTGTATCCTGCTTTTCTGTTCCATGTAATTTTGGCTCTTACCTCTTCAAAGAGCTCCAGACTGTAGGTGTTATCATCATCAGCAAAATACACTACCCCTTCTGGTGGTGCGGTGTTGCTGAAGCTGTCTCTCAGCCAGTGAAGCCCCAGGTTCCTCTGTAGTGTCCCTCTTGGGGTGTGGGATGGGATCCAGGACAGCCCCAGCTTCAGACTCTTGGGTGTCTCCACATTGAGATGGGTGAAGTTGAGCCCTGCCTTCTCCAGCAGGTTGGATACCAGGTTGGTCCTCCGGGGCGAGTCCTCCACCACCACCCAGTGCAGGTTCTGTACATGCAGGAAGGTGTTGGCCAGACGGGTCAGCTCAGCTTTTTGCACTGGCCGGGTGTAGGTAGGGGTGATAACGAAGATGGTTGGCAGGGTGTCTGACCATGGGGGAGGCCTGGAGTACACATAATTCTGGATGACTTTATGCGTTGTCCCTATGCTTGGCTGCTGCCGAATGCATGATGGGAGGCCTTCTTCTCTCAGTGCCGAGGTACCATTGAGGAGAGCTTTAGTTGTCACGTTCTCATCTGTCTCTTCTAGGGCAAAAAGAAGAAAGGAAGAAGAATAATGACAAGAGGAAGAAGAAGAAGAAAGATATTAAGGAACAAATGACTGCTAGACTCCTTCCTCTCGAGGGAGTACTGGGGACACATCTGCCTGGAGTCAGTGCTCAGCACACCAGCATCATCTCCCCAGAGCCAGCCTAAGGTGCATGTTTAACACACTCTTAAGAACATTTTGTGTGTCTGTTGTAGGCAAACCCTGAGGGGGCCTTCAGGCAAATTTGTCTTTGTTTGACCCATCCCATGAGAGAGCATCTCCTACTGCACCAGCAATCAGCACAACCACCATCACAGTGACAGCAGAACTCTTGCACTTACTTCTCAGCAGGCTGAGGTAGTGGGTGGTTGGGTACTGGTGCCACAAGGTTAGGAGAAGAGCCCATGGCAAGGCAATCAGGAGCGTGGTAAGAAGGTTACGTCTCCTCAGCATGCTGCAGAGAGCTTCCAATGCCCAGGCATTTCTCTACCTTTCAGAGCAGGAAAAAAAAAAAAAGAAAAAAAAAAAAAGAATAAAGCCTCTGAAATATCAGTCATCACAAACATTAGGACAGTAAGTTTAGAGTCCAAAGTAATCGACTGAGTTTGGCTTGCTTGGAGGGAGGGATGATAAACGTTGGGCCCAAATCCAGCAAAGCGCTTGTCTAAGTTTACAAGGAGCCCCATTAACGTTGCAGGCCCGAACCATTATCCAGCTGCCCTGGCCAATTCCTCTGCTACTGAATAGAAGCTTTTATCTATTTATGTTGCTATAAAGAACCTCTTGCTGCCCCATGAGGAACCCACTGTCCTTGACTTAGGGGTGTTCATGTTGCTGATTCTGAAACCAGAGAGGACTGTTTCTTGCCCCCTCTCTGGGGCTGATGTTCATTCCTGAGCTTTGTGGTAACCATTTCAGTTTGTTTCTTTTGTAGATTTTTTTTTAGAACTGTGTGCATGATATGTGTTCCTGCATAGGCAAGTGGACAAAACAGAAAATGTCAGGCATCCTCAAGACAGCCAGCATCTCTTTCACTCCTGCAGTTTTAATTCATCCTCCTCACTCCTGCAGTTTTAATTCATCCTCCTAATACAGGTGCATTGAGGCAGTCAGGGGTGCACGTGATCACCTACTAAATTGTCCACAAAATCCCTGCCTCAGTCATTCCACAGTGCTGATCATGCCTATTCAAAGTTTAATTATTCTATATCCCTTTCTACTCCTGGCTTACAGTGTTTGGCCACTGCAGCATTTAGGTTTTAAATAATAAACTGAAGAATACTTTAATTTTTTTTCTTAGCATTTCTGTAATGTACATGATCATGAGATCTGAGGAACTACAACAGTTAATATATTTGTTTGAAACTCCTCCTATAAGGTGAGAAATAAAGAGAAATAAAGGAAAAAAACATCAGGAATAATCAACAAATGAGGGTGGCTTATTTACATATAGTCCAAACTACAGTAGTCCTGTGCTTGATTTTTCACAATCGTTGAGCACCTTCAGCTCCCACTAGTTAATATGATTAATGAGCTGACAGTCTGTCTGGAAATCAGATCCTTGGCTTCTCAAGGTAGCCATGCCTTCAGAAAATTATCTAACATTAATAATTGGTTTGGAAAAATACAGACTGAAGTATATGAATATCTATTACAGATGATGGGTATGGACCCCTTGAATTTGAGGTGCCTCCTGATGAGGAGAACGACTGGAGTCCCCCAGGGATCAGTGCCGAGTCTGGTCCTGTTCAACATCTTTATTGATGACAGGACAGAGTGTCTTCTCAGCAAGTTTGCTGACGACACGAAGCTGGGAGGATTGGCTGATACACCTGAAGGCTGTGCAGCCATCCAGTGGGACTTGGACAGACTGGAGAGCTGGGCAAAGTAGAACTTTATGAGGTTTACCAGGGATAAGTGCAGAGACCTGCATCTGGGAAGGAATAATAAAGTGCACCAGTACAGACTGGGAGGTGATCTGCTGGAGAGCAGCCCTGTGGAGGACCTGGGAGTCCTGGTAGACAAGAAGTTCTCTGTGGAACAGCAATGGGCCCTGGTGGCCAGGAAGGCCAATGGTATCCTGGGGTGCATTAGGAGGAGAGTATCCAGCAGATCGAGGGAGGTTCTGCTCCCCCTCTACTCTGCCCTAGTGAGACCTCACCTGGAATACTGCATCCAGTTCTGGGCTCCCCAGCTCAAGAGGGACAAGGATCTGCTCAAGAGAGCCCAATGGAGGGCTACAAGGATGATTAAGGGACTGGAACAAGTGTCTTATGAGGAAAAGCTGAGACACCTGGGGCTCTTTAGTCTGGAGAAGAGAAGCCTGGGAAGGGATTTGATAAATGTTTATAAATGTCTGAGGGATGAGTGTCGGGAGGAGGGGGGCAGCCTCTTCTCACTTGTGCCCTGTGACAGGACAAGGGGAAATGGGTGCTAGCTAGAGCGCACGAAGTTCCACCTCAACATGAGGAGGAACTTCTTTACTGTAAGGGCCACAGAGCACTGGAACAGGCTCCCAAGAGAGGTTGTGGAGTCTCCTTCTCTGGAGATTTTCAAGACCTGCCTGGATGGGTTCCTTTGTGACCTGTGCTGGATTATATGGTCCTGCTCTGGCAGGGGGGTTGGACTCTAAGATCTCCAGGGTCCCTTCCAACCCCTGACATCCCGTGATCCTGTGACTTGTTCAGGGATGTAACTCAGCCCTGTCTAAAGTCATAGTGTGATGAGATGCCAGTCCTGGGTCACCTGTTTGAAAGACCCTTAACAGCCTGTGTGCAGTAAGTCATACAAACATGAGATCCCAGAGAATGATTTCTGGAAGTCCGGCATGAAATGGGTTTGCCTAGTGCATGTGCCACCTTCTGTATTGCTCTGGCACAGTCAGGAACATTTTCCTTCAACTTCTACCTTCTGCTTTGGTTCCTTTCTGGCTATGAAATCTCCCAATACTGTTACTACACATCAGAAAAAAAAAAAAAAAAGCAGTGCTCTGAAAGAGGGATCCTATGCTGCTGCTGTGGAACAGCAGCCCATGGCAACACTGAAGGGTACAGAGCAGTTACTTCTTACCATCTGAGGACTTCCTGCTATCACCCCAAGCAGGCTGCCTGGTGTCTGATAGCTGGATTTTATTCTCCTCTTACTCCTGGTAACATCTGTAATCTGTTTCCTCTGGGATTATCTTTCTGATGCCAAATACTTCTCCTGGTGGACTTTCTTGCTACTACAGTAGGGAGAACAAAGGGAAACAAAACTTTCCTTAGCCTCCTGCAGGGAGATTTCTGTTGGGAAACTACAAGTCACACACCCTGAGAATGGGATTGCTGCTGAACAGCACAGCCCCGCCAGGCCCTCTTGCTCTTCTAGGCTGAAGGCAGTTTGGGGGAAGACAGTGATGGCATCCTGCTGAACAGGGAGCTTTTGCTGGGATTTAGGAGAAAGAGAAGAGTCTACCACCTTTGGAAGAAGGGGCAGGCTACTCAGGAAGAGTAGAGGGATTTAGTTAGGTCGTGTAAAAAGAACATTAGAAGGGCAAAAGCTCAGCTAGAACTCAGCCTGGCCACCTCTGCAAGAGATAATAAAAAGTGTTTTTACAAATACATAAACAACAAAGAAAGAACCAGGGAGAATCTCCACCCTTTACTGGATGCGAGGGGGAACATTGTTACCAAGGCTGAGGAAAAGGCTGAGGTACTTAATGCCTTCTTTGCCTCAGTCATTAATAGTCAGACCAGTCATCCTCATGGTATTCAGTCCCCTGAGCTGGAAGATAGGGATGGAGATGAGAACAATCCCCTCACAATCCAGGAAATAGTAGTGAAAGACCGGCTAAGCCAACTGGACACCCATAAGTCTATGGGGCCAGATGGGATCCACCCGCGGGTGCTGAGGGAGCTGGTGGAGGAACTTGGCAAGCCTCTCTCCATCGTTTATCAGCAATCCTGGTCAACTGGAGAAGTCCCGGATGACTGGAGGCTTGCCAACGTGACACCCATCTACAAGAAGGGTAGGAAGGAGGATCCAGGGAACTACAGGCCCATCAGCCTGACCTCAGTTCCAGGGAAGATTATGGAACAGTTCATCTTGGGGGTGATTACAC
>JANIJG010014106.1:0-12655 GCA_024611175.1 Megaceryle torquata | reverse complement strand
GGTGAAGTGAAGGGCTGGTTCCCAGGGAAGGGTTCTGCTCTGCACCCAGAGCCTGTCTCAGGAGTCAGTGGGTGGCTCTGCTGGTGAGGGAGGGGAGGTCCGGTCAGAGCAGCCACCATGGCTGGTGCTGCCTTTCACCCCCGACCTGTCCTTGTCTCTCTGGGGCCACCCAGGGCCATCAAAGTAGTAATTTGGTCTCTGCTGACCCTGCTGCAGTCAAGTGACAGCACGACACAGATGAAAGATCTTTTATATCTTGTTACACATCCCTTCAGCCTCCTGCCCCCTCTGCTTCCCCTGTGTGGCTTCAGTGTTGTGGGGTTTTTTTATGCTCCAAGAGTTTTGAACTTTATTCAGTAATGGAATAAAGCATAAGAAGAAAAGACTGTAGCGTCCCTTTCAGAAATGGCAGAGGTGCTCATCAGATTACAGGCAGTGAATGCAATAAGTGCACTGACATCCATTGTAATTTATAGCCCAAGCTGGTGGTAGCGCAGGTACGCAGCACAGACAGCCTCGAGGGACTCGCAGGCTCTGCCACCACGTCAGGGACATCATGGCCTGCAGGACATAACCCCAGCCTCTGGCATTTTAATACATTAGACAGGCCCTGCTTGCCCTTCACAAGGAATTACTCTGAACACAGCTGAGAGGAGGGCAAGCTGGGTTGCTAATGAAGGGCTTTGTATTTCCAGGCATCTCGTGCATCTTGTACATCTCTGAGTGGAGAGGGGAAACAGCCTCGTGGGAAGGGAGAGAGTCTCCCATGGGAAACTTTCAGCCAGACAGAAGGTCCAGTACATGACCGCAGAAGGAAAAAAAATACTAAGGATTCTCTAGCAGCGCTTTTTAATTGAAGGGCAGGAGTAATTCTGTGGTGTTCTTTCATTTGAGCACTGTGTGCAAAGGCCAGGCATGGGGGCATGGAGGGCTGTGTGTCACCTCCTCACCTGGATGCCCTCTGAAGGCCAAAAGCAATTCCTTACTCTGCCCATGACTGGTACCATGGGAACAAAACTTGCTGCCATCACCTGCTCCTGCCTGAGTCCTCCTGCCAGCACTGGAAGCAGGCACTGAGGCAGTGAGAGCTCCTGCTCTGAATAGCTCAAGAAGTGGAATATATGAAAGATAAAACCACAAGTGTAAAGTATATTTGGAAGTGGGGGATGTTCTCATCCTGGAGCCAGGATGGTATCTCTCTGGTCTACAGCCCTCCCATGAGGGTTGCCTTGTCTGAGTGAGCTACACGTCCACATTTACAATTCATGTTTCAAAACGGCACATCTCCCGTTGTCCTCACCCCAGGTAGTCAGAGCACGTTGGTTAAGGCTCGTATGTATTCAGTGCCCATGGTCTTCCATCAGTCCTTTGTGGTGAATATGGCTCTGTAGCTTAATACAAACCTGAGGCGACAGATACAAAGCTGGGGGCTCCTGTTGCCTGCTGCTCTATAAACACTGGTAGGACTTTGCTAATCGCTGATTGGCGGTTTCAGCCAAAGACAGAAAGAGTCTCTCCCACTGTGCTGGATGGTGGTCAGTGCCTGATCCCAGAGGAGTCCTGGTGACCTGCAGAGGCTACAGAAATCTGGGTATGGCTTGAAGGGTGGTGCTGGGCTTGGGGCTACAGGGAGGTGGGGTCTGAGAGAGTTTCTGATGAGCTTTGTACCTCAGTGTTGGGTTTTGCCTGGGCTCAAAATCCCTGTAACATCTGCTGTGGTACCACTGGTTTGCTGTTGAGCCCCAAGCCACAAACCGGCCAGGGAGGTGTGAGGAACACCGGACTGACTCACCTCCCTTCCAGCATCCTAAACTGGGACAGACTGGGTGGAATGGGCTGGGTCTGAACTGTAGGAGAGGACCTCAACTGTCCCGAAAGGCAGTGCCCACAGTCCCATTCTGCCTTCTCTCCACATCTCCATGACAAAGCGGACTGTGGAGGAGAGAATGGTGAGTGGAGGTGCCTGCAGCACTGCCAGCAGAGACCACAGTGGTCAGGCCAGGCTGGTGGCCAGCATGGCAAGGGGTCCCTGGCTCCATAGGCAGTGCAGTGAGGGGCTGTCCGCCTGGGACCTAGGTGTTTTGAAAGCCCCACACTTCCAAGAGCTGCACCTTAAAGTTCTCCTGGCAGAGTGGCGGGTTGTCAAAGGTCTCACAGTGCTCTGTGTGCCCCCATAGCAGGCTGGCATCAAGGGATAGAGCTTGGCCTCCCCCTCCACCTGCAAAAGCAAGAGACATGGTCAGGTTCCTCTCTCCCCACCTTGCTGTCCAAGCAGGGGCACTGGCTCAGCTGACAGGGTCTTGCAGGACTGCACCCATCTCTCAGCTTTCTCTCTTTTGGCCACAGTGCTGAGCTGGGCTGGGGCTGCCTTGAGCTGCCTTCTCTGCTCATCAGGCTGTCAGTGTGGAGGCAGAGCTCCCAGAGAGCTGTCTGCAGGGCAGCCAGGGCCAGAGGTTGCCCTGGCAGCACAAGCTGAATTATTAAACTGCTTGGAGAGCTGGAGAGCAGGGAAAGCTCCTGGCATCCCCACAGCCAGGCTTGCCCTGAGCCTGCTCCCAAGGCCTGGAAGGGAGGCGGAGGCATTTCTGGCTTGCTGCAGTTCTCTGCTGAACCCATCCCAGCAGTGTTGGGCTACAAAGATTCAACCCCCCTGCACAACCCTGACCCAGAAGCTCTCACATCTGCTCTGGGTGACCATGCCCAGCCCTTCCTCAGGCTGATCCCCACCTACAGCTCCTCTCCATCCTGCACTAAGTGGAGGTAAGGGCTAAGAAAGGACATGCCAGCCCCAAGGGTGCAAAAAATGGGAGGTTTGGGCTATGGTGCTCCTCCTTAGCTGGCAGAGCCCCTCTGAGGCTCTCAGGAGGAGCATCCTTGTCCTTTGTGCAGCTTTGGACTCTCCTACTAATTTGAGGAAGAAGGGGCTGACTTCATCCTTCCCGACTTCAAACTGAGATCCTAAACCAGGAGGGCTTTTCCTCTACAGGTAGCTCAGATTTTTATCTGGAGTAGAGCCCTCTTAGGCCAAAGCAGCGGTGGGTGGTCACCATTCGGTAATTACCAATAATGATCCCTTCCCGAGACCCAGACATGAACATGGAGGCTGTTTTGGAAGGCAGAAGGAAATGCCTGATGGCCAGAAATGGGGACAGACGGCCTTTTCTCTGTGGTGTGGGCACAGTGAGATAGTTGAAGCTGGTGCTGTGGCCATCTGGGGAGGAGCTGAGCAGGGATGCGGGAGAAGGGGAAGGCGACCGCTGGCGTGAGCGCGGCACAGCTTTGGCCAGCTCCGGCTTCTTGATGAACACCCACTCATACCTCTCTGTCTCGGGGCGCACCTGAAAAGCAGAAGAAATGTGGTGAGCCCTGTCCTTTGTGGCATCTCTCCAATGGTGGGGGAAGACAGTGCTATCCTGGCCAGGTGGCTTGGGGGCCAAATGCTGTGTGCCAGGTCAGGACCTGGGGCCAGGAGGACAAAGCATCCTGACAGTGCAAAAGCTGCTCTGGAGGTGCCTGCAGCTGAGAAGTTGGTTTTGTCTTTACCAGGCGTTGTTGGAGATGGGCAAACCTGCACTGCCTACATTGTTGAGTGGATGTTGGATGGACACTGGTGGGATACTGGATGGATGCTGGACTTTGCCCACAGGATTTCTCAGACCAACTCATCCTGTTCCCTCTGCAGGGACCCTGGGGCTGATTTGGGAATGCTCCACTGAGGAGCTTCCCTGAGCAAACAGGGCAGAAAGCCACCCCACCATCATGCTGGGAGGATGCTCCAAGACCCACCTCAGGTTACTGCATCTTGCCCTATGGAGGGGCTTGGAGCAGGCCAGGGCAGGAGCTCATTACCCATTTAATCCTATCCAGCACAGCAATTCCTGTGCTGCTGCCTCCTGACAGAGCTCAGGGACAGCAGCAGGACTGTGGGAAGGAAGCAGCTCAGTCCCACCTATGCCCTGAGTTGTCAGAGAGGTAAAGGAAAAAGTAATTACCGTAAGTGTAAATCCTAAAATAAAGTATGACTTACAGTGAACACGAAGCACTCCCCAGTCCCAAAAAAGCACGATGTTGAGCCACTCTTTTTCCTTTCACTCCAGTCAGAGGAGAGAAACGCCCCACACACCTTCGGGAGAGAGCACAGGGAGCCATCAGTGGGGAGATGACTGGGGCCAAAGCAAGCCCCTGAATCACTGGCCGTGGCACTTGCATACAGGAGGGGCCAGGGCTCTGCAGGGTCCCTGGGGCAGTTGGAGAGCTGAGTTCTGCCACACCAGCTACATCCTGTACTGCCAAGTCCCTGGAGCTCTGGATGTGAGTCCACTCATCTTCAGCACCTCAGAGGAGGATCTGGGAGATTTGGGGGGTTGCTCTTTTGCAGCAGAGGTGGTTGCAGTGAGCGGAGTACTGGTAAATTGAGCAGGACCAGTTTGGCTGTGCTGGTGTATTCCCTGGCCCAGGTTTGGGAGCTGTACCTCCCACTCCCAAGCCCAGTTCGGCTCCCGGCAATAGAGAGGAATAACTGTGTCTAGGAGCCCCTTGTCCTCAGCTGGCCCCTGGTCGATGGCAAGGTGGATGCCTGCTTTGTGAGTCTTCAGAGAAAATGTGTACCTATTAAGAGGTGGGAACTTGTGCCTGTCCTCAGTACTATCTACAGAATAAAATGAGCTAAAATGTCTATGAAACGAAATTTTATGATTCGTCTTGTCTTGTCTGGACAAGGCCCTAGCAGGTAGCAGGGTGTTTATCTCTGTGCCACACTGAAGTGTCAGGTTGGGGAAATCAGGACCAGTAGGTCAATAAATCTTTGGGATGCCTGAACAATTTCCAGAACTTGCCTCTGCTGTTTGTTGAAGAGTGGAGAGAGAAAATATGTGTTTATGAGGCGCTCTCAAAGCCACTGGGAGAAAGGCCTGGCTCACAGGCTTTTTGCAGTTATTTCACGATTTTCAAATGCTGTAGAAGCTGTCCTCGTTTTGCCTCCCTTTTCCTTGTGTGCCTGCTCTCGCAGTCAGAGATCCTTGCATTTAATTCACTGAAAGCACGTTCTGGCTGAGGCAGAGCACCTGCTGACTGCAGGAAAGTCTGCTTAGCAAGAACTTAGCAGGGAAGCTGTGGATGCTCTGTCACTGGATGTGTTCAAATCCAGGTTGTATAGGGCCTTGAGCAACCTTGTCTAGGGGGAGATCTCCCTGCCCATGGCAGGGGGGTTGAAACTAGATGATATTTAAGGTCCCTTCCAACCCAAACTATTTTATGATGACTTCACAATTTAGTGTGTATTTGCAATACAAAAGTAGTGCTTGTGGCCTCTCTCCGTCTCACTGACTCCTCCTCCATTTACACCCAGCAGCACCTTTAGATACCATGTCTAAGGTACCTCTGAGTGCTGGAGGTGCAGCTTTCCTAGGAGCTGGAATAGACCCTAGGGCAGGGCTGGAGAGGGACTACACAATACCATGGCTGCTCTAAGAGGTGCTGGTGGGGTTGATCACCCTGTCTCCTTCCCCATTTTGACACCAGCACTGCCCACTTCTCTACTTGAGAAATACATACCTCCCCTTCTGTTGTTTTTATGAGCAGCACTGTTGGTTCGTAGCCTTCACAACATGCGTAAAACCTGCAGAGATGGACAAGGAGGCTGGTCAGTGGGGGTCTGAGACCCAGGAGCCACATGCCACACCAAGAGCCCAGGTATGCAGCAAGCATGAGACTGCAAAGGACAATGGAGAGTGGTGGCAGCTCTTCCCAGCCTATTGCTGTGCCAGCTGCTGGCCCAAGGGAGCTGGTGGAAGGGCAGCAGCAGAAACTCACTGTTATAGAGCTCAAGCAGCTTCAGCATTTGTGCAGGAATGGGAGGAGTTGCCTTGTGGGACTTCTCAAGTCACTTTTGCTTGGTGAAGCAGGTAACAGCTCAGATAAGTCCAAATGCTAAAACCTCCCACTCTTGGGCACTAGGCTGGGGGGGGATGCTTCCTGGGGGAGTTTACCAAACCAGCTTGTTTTTAATCCGGGTGTAATCATAACATGGGCGCTGCACCCTGTTGCTGCCTTGGAAAGGTGCAGGGCTGTGTGTCCCACGACAGAGCTGCACTGCTGTGCTGGGGGCACCTGCTCAGCTCTCATGGGCTGGGGGAGTGTGTGGTGCTAATGGACGCATGACCATTGCAGCTCCACTTTTAAACATGGCCTGGTATTCCCAACAGAGAAACCTTCTGGCACTGTGGTGATGTCCCAGCTTCCCACTGCACCTTTCACCCCATGGCCATGGCAGTGCTTGTCACCAGGACCTGGGTTGTCTCCAGTGCTGACACTGGTCTTTCTGTTGCAATTTTGGGCATTGTCTCTCTTAAGTTGCATTTAGGGGTTTTGTTGTCTTCCCTGTCACAGGATGTACCCAAGTGCTGTCTGCCCCTGCCCTGAGCTTTCCTGCTCTGCAAATGCAACCTCCCAGCTTAATGTGCTTCTACAGAGGAGCAGGTTTGGATTTCCTGCCTGGAAACATTCATGCAAAGGCCACCTCAGCCCACTGGAAGGCTTTTGCCGCTTCACAAGTTGGGAAGTCAAGGGTAAATATGTTTTCCAGCTCAGTTTTGAGCCGCAGCACTGACTGCAGCATCCAGCAGACACCCCATGCCCTGTGCTGTTGAGAGGGGGGGGGATGACATGTCAGCTGGACCTGACTGATCGTTGCATGTCCAGCATGATGTGACACATGGGGATGTCCCCATCCAATGCACCCACAGGGCTCGATGTTCCCTGTGCAGTGCTGAGCTGCTAACTGCCATCTGACTGACCCTCAGCCCTCTCCCCTACAGCCAGCACCAGCCCAGACCACAGTCAAGATCAGGCCCAAGAGAGTCCCCAGGAGACCTCAGATGTACTCCATAGACTCTACGTGTTGCTCCTTTCTACACCACCCACCTCTACTCAGTTTTACACCTGCCCCATCTGACCTGACCTGCCCTGATGGGCAGATGACACTTTACCTCTGCAGGCTGCACCCATCTTCATAGGTGGAGAAGAGCATCAGTGGGGGGAAGAGGGAGAAGCGCTCAGGAATCCAGGACCAGATGATGCGCATCTCCTGAGCCGTTACAATGCTGGAGCTGAAGTTCTGCATGTCCACAGCCAGGTGGAAGGATTGCCTGTACAAGAGAGGATGCCCATTACTGCCAAACTGGGGTGCCCACCTACTTTTAGGAGTGCAGCCCCTGTGCATCAAGTTTTGTCGTGCTTTTTTTCCTTGTGAACTTTCTGTTCACTTCACTACCTCTACACTTCTTAGTGCTTCCTAACAGGGTCCCCACCAAGGGGCTATGAGGCACCCAGCATAGCCAAAGCTATGGGAGATACCTGAAACTCCCCCCCATGCTGTATCTCCACTGTAATTCATTTTTTGTCTGCTTATCCCCACGAACTGGCACGAATCCCCACGAATGGAGAGGTCTTCTTACCTCCTCTGCACCATGGTTATGCCCCTCTCCATTAACGCCTTCCTGTTGGCCATCTGGAGAAGCCAGATTTCCTTGCGGGAGAACAGCCGGATGCCAAAGGCTCTCTCTAGGAGTTTGTCGACAGTCACATGCTCAGCAATGTTCTGCATGAAAACCTGCAGGTCTGCCTTGATGTCAGTCCCCTCCAGCTCAGCAGGGGTCACTGAGAGCCTGTACTGCTTCAATAAGGCCAGAGCAATGCGGTAGAGAACCTTCTGCCCCTCCAGCAGGTAGACATCAAAGATGCGGATGGCGTAATTGAAGGGAAGGTCATGAAAGAGCCATGATAACCATTCAGAGTAGACCTCAAAGACATTTCCAGAGGTGCTGGCTATGAGTTTGTGAGCTGCTGGGCAGTGCTTGTTGGCCAGATCCCCAAAAGTCATGCAGGAGGCCTGATGGGCCAGGAAGGACTGGTCAATATAGCTGGTGTGGGGAGCATTGCTGGCAATGAGGCGACAGATGTTCTCGAAGCACTGAGCTTCATCTTCGCTGTAGTGCAGCAGCAGAGCCACCAGAGAGGGGAGGATTGGGCTGTAGGTAATGTCAGGGAAAAGGTTGCCAACACAGATGAGGATCTTCTTCAGGGCAGTGACCCCTTCCAGGTTGAGGCAGTATGTGGGCATGGAGCACGCTTCCAGGAACTCGGGTAGAGGGTGGGAGCTCACACTTAGCTTCCCAAAGAGCCGATTCGCCACGTCCCTGTAGACAAGAGCGTCTGGGGTGACGAGCCGGCAGGCGACCTGCTGGATGAGCTGGTGGTAGACCTGAGCTCTCAGAGCACGGCTCACTGCCCAGTAGCCTTCTCTTGCCAGCTTCTTCAGCTCCTTTAGGGGCTTGCTGAGGATGTCTCGGGGGATACATGCCTCTTGCTCCGGGTCTGGCATCCTGTCCCAATCCACAAACTGCCCACAGCTCAGACAAGAGGAGGCGTCAATGTCCCAGGTGTCAGCCTCAGGCGTGATCACGACAGTGACTGGAGATGAGCCAAACATCTCTGTGGGACAAAGACCTTTTATTCAACAGGTTTCGCCACCCTGGCTGACAGCATTTCACCCTGGCCAACGGCACTTTGAAACCTTACAGCAGCATCTTGTATTTCAATAGTTATTCTCCACTCTGCAAAGGGAAGGTTCTCAGGAGGCTCTGACTGGCTGGAGCTCCTCAATTTGCTCTCACCTGCTCACATTGTCTCAGGCCCCCAGTGAAACCTCTGATCAGGGGCTCAGGGGACTGTGGGGCCAGTTTACCTGCTCTGTGTTTCTTCACACTGGGAGAGGCTTTATACCCCTCAAAAAGCTCCTGAATCCCCAGCCTGGGATCTGCTGAGAGGCAGGTGCAGAGAGCATAGACAGTCCCTATTCCACAGGGATGACCATGGGACAGCAGCATTACACTGCTGAGGACAAAGATCATCTCGGTCCCAGCCAGGCTCTGCAGTGGTGAGGAGGGGCCTCACAGGCAGTGGGTGCCCAAGTGATGATGAGGCTGAGAGGGACCATTTGCATTGTGTCCCCTCCCAAGGAAAAAGAAGGGCAGGAGGCAGTGTCCCGTCTGGGTCTGACAGCTCAGGACCAGGTGCTATGAGCCCAGGTAGGGCAGGCAAAGCTGCCTCAGGTGTTTGTCCCACCTCTTACTGCCTCCTGCCAAAGTCTCCCAACCACTCTGACCCCTCGGGTGCCAGAGAGGATCATAGAATCATTCTGGTTGGAAGAGACTTTGAAGATCATTGAGTCCAGCTGTTAACCCAGTGCTGCTAAGGCACCCCTAAACCATGTCCCTCAGCACCACATCTCCACAGCTCTGAAAGCCCTCCAGGGCTGGGGACTCCACCATTGCCCTGGGCAGCCTGGGCCAGCCCTTGACGAACCCTGTGGGGAAGAAATTGTTCCTTGTGTCCAACCTAAACCTCCCCTGGTGCAGCTTGAGGCCATTTCCTCTCATCCTGACTCTTGTTCCTTGGGAGCAGAGACAGACCCCACCTGGCTCCAACCTTTTGTCAGGGAGCTGGAGAGAGCCAGAAGGTCTCCCCTGAGCCTCTTTTCCTCCAGGCTAAACAAGCCCAGGTCCCTCAGCTGCTCCTTACCAGACTTGTGCTTTAGACCCTTCCCTGGCTTCATTTTGCTTCTCTGGACATGATCCAGCTCCTCAATGTCCCTCTTGGTGTGAGGGGCAAAGAATGTGCAAGGAGAAGGTGCTGCAGCGAGAGAGGCTCACCAACTGTGCAGGGATGGTATGCAAGATATTAGAGTCTCCATTTCCCATATGCCCCCATGCACTTGGAAAGACCCCACCCCCACAGGGGCTGGCAAGCATCTGGGAAGCCCTCTGGAGACAGCAGGTCCCCAGGGCTCCCTCGGAGGAGTCTCCCGCACAGAGCACTGTGGCAGGGCTGTGGCAGCCACCCGCCCTGTGCTGGGAAGAGCAGAGTTTGAGCTCCTCCTAGAGGAGAGAGCGGCATTTTCCCTGGGGCTGCAGGAGAACTCAACTCCAAACACTGTACAAGGAGGCAGGACTTCTCTCTGCGTGGGCGAGTTCTTCTGGGTGGTGATTAATTAATTGTCAAGGCTAAAGTTCATTAGCGCTCACATTCGTTACCTGATGAGATTTATCTTGGATGAGCTCAGTTGGGTTGGGGAGTTTATGATGGATTTGCGCCAAGACAAACCTCTCTTTTGTGTCCCTGAGGGGACACAGGGACACAGCACTGTCCCAGCCCTGCATGCTGCATGTGTGGAAGCACGTGGTGGCACCTCAAGGGGGTCTGGGAGCCTCGACTGCTCCCAGGCTGGGTCCATCTCTGTCTCCTGCTCGCCAATTCAAGTTTAGCCCTTACTCAAGTTCAGTCAAAAGAGCAGATCAGGTTCATTTCTGCTTCAGGGATGGAGCAGCATTTGTAACCAGATCTGGCTCAGCCCAGCTCCCTGCTTTGAAGAGTCAGGACAGAAAGTGCTGGACAGCCGGTTCCAGCATTTTGTGTGTGTGTGGGGGTGTCACAGACAGACCCCCGGTACAGTCACACAGGCTTCTAGCCATCGAAACCAGGCTAAAATGACCTGCAGGTTGGAATGGGGCTGTTTGCACCCTCATAGTCACTAAATTCACCGTGTCCTCACAGCTGGCCACATCACGAGGGTGCTTACCTGCCTCAATCATTGAGAAGCATCAATCCAAGCCCACCCAGTCACTGGTGTCCTGGCCCAGCAGTGCTGGCTGGTGGCTCCAGCTTTGCCTGCCCTGGGAAATGCCAGGGGTGTTTGGGGAAGGAAATGTGGGTCTGCTCTTGCTCCTCTGCTACACTGGATGAAGCCCTGGCACAAGCAAGAACCTCCTGCACCTTCCCAGTGTGAGATGTGTGAATGTCCCCAGCCGTCCCTGGCTGTCCCCAGCCGCAGCTCACTCACCTTGCCCAGTGCCCATGTTATCGCCCACGGCTGGCTTGGCCATGGAGAAACCACTTGCCGCTCCCCCAGGGGAGCGGGGCAGGCTGAGCCCCACCTGCAGCATGTGCCCAGGCTCTGGTGCACCCCGTTGCCAGGTCCCCTCTGTCCCCATCACCTGCTCTGACTTTTAAGGAGAGCGCCAGCCCTGCTGGCACAGGAGGTTTATTTGGTGTAAATAGAGTGAGGGGTGGAGCAGCTGCTGCACCTGCTTTGCCCCTTACTGCCCCAATTTTGCTCCAAGGCTGGGGAAGCGGATGTAAACATCCCGTGGGATGAGATAGCCATCAAACCAGCAACATGACCATTAAACTTCATAATTTCTTTTTTTCCCCAAGGGTAACCTTCACTTTCCCACTGTGGGGATCACTCTCAGCCAGCATCACAGGGCAGGGAGGGAGCCACAGGGCTGCTGGAGGGCAGGGACTGCTGCTGCCATCACCTGTCCTTGAACAAAGGAAACACCACGCCGGGTGGGTTTGCAACCGCGTCCTGCTGGATTAAGTCCCAGAGAAGTCCAAAAGAGAAGCACGTGGGTGGCAAGTGACAGGCACCAGGTGACAAGGGAGAGACTTGGGCCACAAGGAGTAAATGACTCTTCTGCAACTGCCCTGTGTGCCCCTAGGGACACGTTTCAAGCAGGGGTGACCAGGGCTGTGCTGACCATGTTTATGGCAATAATTTAGCCCTGGCCAGTAAAATCATTAGGGGAAATCTGTGGGGGATAAGCCGTGCACCCACATGTGCCTCCTGTTCACTTCTGCTCAATGGGAGCACTAAGTGTATCATGTCAGACACTTGTTCTGGTGCTTCAGCGTTTCCCATCTGTCCCCCTTTGAAGCAGTTGTTACTGATGGACTTTTAGCCTCAAAATGCTTTGCAGAATTACAGACCACACGTTGTATTCACAGACAAAAGATGTGAGTGGGAGGAAAAGTACCACCTAACAGCTGAGATATGCTCCCAGCAACATCACACCAATCTGAAATTGCTACTGGAAAACTCATCGTTCAGGCTGCACTTCAAAGTGGGCATTTTTATAGACATTGTAAAATATGTTAAGACACCTTTTCACCTTTTTCCCTTAAAAAAGCAGTCTCGTTTCTTCTTTTATTTTATTTTTAAAAACAGAGCATTACCCAAACCTTGAAGCTCATGTGAGTGACTTGTCCAGAAGCAACATACACCCCATTCATGGACACAACGATGCAGGAGACATTATCAGTGTGACCATGCAGGAAAGACTGTTTCTTACTGTCCAGCTCTTGAACAACAACAGAACGTCCCAGGGTATAGAGTACGTGCCGTTTATCTGGGTGGCAGATAAGGCCACAGGGTATGTGTCCTGCAAAAGAAAGGAGTGAAGGCAGTCCTGAGGGCTAATTCTCCTCCCTTGCCTGGAGCTCAAAGTTCCAGGAGCAGGCTGAGATCTCCCCAACTGCTCTGTGCCACTGGCCTTGCTTATTGCACTCCCTGAGGGGAACCCGCTTTGTCCCCAAGGTTTATGGCACAAGGAGGACTAAACCAAGAGCTTTCCAGTTCCAGCCCAAGCTGTTCAGCAGAATAGCCCCACAAACACCTCTAGATGTTTTGGACCTGCTGTGCTACAGCTACCAGAAGGTTAAACTGGCCCAGATATCTGAGCCCTTTAGCATAGAGGGTTCTCCAGCAGGACCCCATGATTTCTGGAGGCCACGGTGCCATGACGTGCCTAAAATAGCT
>JANIJG010014105.1:0-19314 GCA_024611175.1 Megaceryle torquata | reverse complement strand
AGGGTCACCAGATCAAGCCCCAGTGGTCATACAGCTGCACACCAGCCCAGCTGAGCCAACCCCAGCCAAAGGGTTTGACTCAGCTCACCCTAACATTCCACGTTACCAGGGAGACCCAGCTCACCCTAACATTCTACGTAACCAGGGGACCCAGCTGGCCCCAGCAGTGGCAGGTCCTTGGGGCTGAGCACACTGTACACAGCAGCATACTGCATACTGTTGTCCAGCATCCTTGTGTATCTGCCAGCCTTAGAGCAAGAGAAGCCCTGTGGCCCTTGTCCTGGGCCTCGTGGAAGAGGTACAAGCCTTTATGTGCCTGAGGAGCTGGGGGCTGTGTTCCATCTTGCCCTGAGTACAGGTGGGAATGCCACTTGGACCTGGGAGTGAGGGGACAGGGGACAGAGGGGTCCCTACAACAAGGGGGATGCCCCTGATACAGATGAGCCCCAGCCCCATAGTGGCATAGTGTCAGTCCCATCCCTTCAGGGCATCTGGGGGGCTCTGGAGCAGCAGGAGAAGTTCTGGATATCTGTATCTGGCAGGATGGTGTTGGAATAGGGTGGGAGCAAGGAGCTTCCCAATACAGCCATCACTGCTCCACCACATCTGTCAGAGCAGCCCCGGTTGGTGCAGGGTCTTCTTCACCCTTTTCCTTCCTCCATCGCCTCCCACAGGATGGCAAGGAGACCCCCTGGCACGCCCAGGAAGGCCTGGGAAGACATCCCAGCTCCCAGCTCCAGGACGAAGCCGGGTGAGACATGCAAGGTCCAGCCGCTGCACGTTGGTGAGTGTGTGGGTGCTGTGGGTAAGGGCTGCCCACCCTGTGCTGGCCCATCCCAGGCTGTCATCTCCTAGCCAGGCTGTCACTGGGGTTCCCACAGTGCTGTGGCTGGGCTCCTTGCCCGGGCACTCCAGGGTCCCACACCTTGTGCTGCCCCCAAGCATCGTGCCCTTGCCCCTGGGATGCACAGGGGACACCAGTGCCCCAGCCGTGAGCCAGGGCTGGGGACATGCCCAGGAGCTGGACAGAGGGCTTGGCTCTTCCTGCAACCTGCACCCCAGCCCTGCCTGTTCTCTCTTGATCAGAGCCCTGCTGCTCCACCTTGGCAGTGCCCAGTGAGGAAGAGAATGCCCTGCACACTATCCAAGCCTTCCTCAGGAGTGAACCAAAGGTACCCATGGCCACTTCTGTGAGGCTGAGTGCATGTCTGCTGGATGGTCTTTCTGCCCTCATCCCATGCTCAGAAGGTGCTGGGGGCTGTTCTGCCCCCCCCCCCCCCGGCTGTCTGTCATTCCCCACTGACGCTGTCGATCTCTCTGTCCCCTCTCTGTCTGACAGCAAGAGGCCCAGAAACTGGGTTTTCTGGCCTCCATTTGCACCATCTGTGGCACCACCAGAATGAATTCCACCATCAGGGACATACTTTACTTCTGTCGACTGGAGGTAGCAAACACCATCAAGGTGAGGGGACTGCCAGTCATGCCCAGACAGGGGCACAGCCCTGGGGCCAGGGGAGGGCTTGGCCAGGCAGAGGGGTGTGGATGAGCACTGCTCCCATCCTCCACCCTTTGAAACACTTCAATGCCACCTGGGTGGCCTTGCTGGAGCTGGGCCTTGGACCCAACAATGTTTGCAGGTCCCTTGTCCAGCCTGTGGCTCTGTGATGGGTGCAGCCCTTCCCACTACCATGCCTGGGATTACTGGCTGCTGGGTGGGGAGAGTGTGCCAGTATGGCACTTCTGCCAGCCCCACAGGCTTTTGCTGGGTGAAGGAGACTGCCCCCTCCTGACCCATCCCACCCTTCTGTGCTCCCCAGAGGGTGCTGCAAGAGGAGCCCACTGACCACCTGGGCACCATGGTGCAGCAGCAAGCCTTGCTGGCCATCTCCTCCATGAGGTACCTACCCCAGCCCCCAGCTTGGCCTCCCCTGTGCCTGGTGGCCTGATGGCACTGGTCCAGGTGGGGGACATTCCCAGTCCTGGGTCTGAGAGGGGGGCAAACAGCAGGGCAGGGGGTTCCATGGGGTTTTCCCCCCAAAGGTGAAAGTCAGTGTCATGGGGGGTTGAGATGTCCCATGCAGAGAGGGGATCAGGCCATGTCTCACATCCTGGGATCCGCCTCCTCCCTGCTGGGTCTGAAGAGCTCCTCTCTGTCCCTGCAGCAGAGCAGGGCTACTTCTGCAGGAGAAGAAGAATAGCCTCCTCTGCACCTCTTTCTACACGGTCTTCCATCTGCCTCTGCAGAAGGACACCCAGGGACCTGAGGCTTTCCTCTACTCCAAGGTATACCACAGGGTGAATCACGGGGAGCTCCTCTGCCCTAAAGCCCTTTCATGGGCACCACAGGGCACCCCAATCTTCCAGGGCTCCCCCAAGACCGTGTCTCCCTTGCAGACCCTGGACACGATGGACAGCATGCTGCAGACATTGATCTGCAGTGCCGGAAGCCTTGGCATCCTGGAGCTGCAGAACATCTTGACGGTCTGGCCTTGGCACAGGGTCTCCATGGGCAGTACCCCCTCCCCCCAGCCTGCTCTCTCCTTCCCATGCCCTCCTCCTCCCAGCTCCCTGCCTCCTGGCTGCTGCTAGAGCCCCTTCTCCTCCTGGCCCAGCCCAGCTCACCCCTGCAGCCTTGCCCACTGCCCATCCTGCACAGCACTCCCAGAGGGATTGGCCTGTCTGGCAATGGCAGCCCAGCCCTGGAGCTTTCCCCCTCCAGCTCCACCACAGGCCATATCACAGAGCCCCTGCTGCAGGTTCATGGGCAGGTGGTCACCCAGAGCCTTGAGGTCCTTAGGTGGAGGGCACAGAGATGTTTTTTTTGTGGGGAAGGGAGTGGGAAGCAGCAGATGCAATAGCAGGAGTGGGAGGTGGAGACCAGCCTGGCACAGGGAGTTGCTGTGAGGGACAAGAAGGACACATGCCCCATCCCAGGCACTGCCCCAGAACAAGCCTGGACATGGTGTGCCATGCCACCTCCCTGGCACACCAACAGTTTTTCTCCTTCCAGCTCCTGCTGCCCTACACCAGTTCCCAGCCAGCACAGGTGCAGGAGAGGGCCATGGCACGGATTGCCAGGCTAGCCAACTTCATCACCACCTACTCCCTGCTACAGGTACGAAGATTCTGGTCTGGGCAGCCCCAGTGCCCTATCCCTGTGCCCCCAAGCCCCAGAACCTCCCAAAGAAGCTAGGCACCCAGTCTGGAGGAGGTCGGAAGCAGGGGTCTTTGCCCTGGCTCGGTTCTGCCTATGTTCTCTTCCAGGGTAGAGCAGGGCAGGAACCTGCTTCCAGCAGCCCTGCCATGTGGTGGGCTGCTCCTGGCTGCTCTGGTACCAGCTGGGGCTCCCCTTATGCCTGGGGGTCCCCTTGTGTGCACGCTGTCTCTCTTCCCCCAGGTCTGCCCCTGTTTTGCACAGAACAAAATACTGAGACATCAGTGCTCCAAGATGCATCAGTTTGTGATGCTGGGGAGACTGGTGGGGCACCTCACCCTCTGCTGCACCTCCAAGGACAAGGGGACCCGCCACGAGGCTGCAGAAGCTCTCCATCACCTCCACACCTTTGTCCTGCAGCAGAGAAGTAAGAAACCACGTTGGGCTGGGTCCCCCTAGGCACAGGCAGCCAGGGTTCTCTCTCCTTGGTGAGGGAAAGCCTGATCCCATCCTCCTGCCTGGAGTCTGAAAAAAAATTTCCCCTTATCCTTGCTCACAATAACCCTGGACCTTCCCTGGATATCTCCTCCCCACACATGTCTGGGTGCCCTCTTCCTTTGCCAGTGACTTTTCTGCCTGATGCTCTCAGACTGCCCCTCCAGCTCTCCCTCCTTTCTCTGAGCACCCTGTCTTTGCTCCTTCCCAGGCAAGTGGCCCTGGCTGGATGAGACTGAGCAGCTGCAGCTCCAGGAGTGCTGTCAAGAGAGGAAGATCAGTCAGCTCTTACAAAATAGACATGTCAACAAAATGTTCTTGGTAAGAACCACCTTCAGCTTCTGGCTTGAGAAGGTCTATGTGAGTGAAGGGACATCAGACCCAGGGGTATGTCAGGAGCTGGAGCTTGTGCTGTTCCTGAGCAGGGGCAAGGCAAAGGTCCCCAGTGAGCTCCAGCTCCCCACAGGGCCCTGAACCCACTATCGGTCTCCTCCCCAGCACAGCCTGGCTCTGCGTCCTGCTCTCACTGCACAGTTGAGATGCTCTGGGTGATGCTCCAGATGAAAAATCTCCCCTCCTCTCCCTTCATCCTACAGACATTTGCTAAATACCTCCAGCCCTCTGACAAGGCAGACATCATCCTCATGGCCATCAAGAGCTTGAGAGCCACAAGCACCTACAGTGTCAGCCTGGCTGCTCACATGATAGACATCCTTGTGGTGGACTCTGCCTTCCAGCCAGGAAAGGTGAGTAGCCTGCAGGTGGCATGACTGGTGCTCCAGCCCCCCGGGGACCATTCCTCCCCCAGCTCTTCACCTGGCCAGCACTGATGCTCAAGCTGACATACTGCAATGGGAATGGAAGGAGATCCCAGTGGGAGCTGGGGAAATGGCCATGCTTGCCCTGACAACATTTCCACTCCTACCCATATCTCTTTCTCCAGGTGGTGAGCATCATGTGGGCCATCTACAGAAACCTGCCCTCCATCAAGGCAGACGTAGCCTTCAAGAGCCTGGACAGGGCCCTGCTGGTGCTGACAGGCAAACACCCCAGCGACATGGTGGCCAGCCTGCTGCACTGCTCCCCAGCATGCACCCGGTACAGGGTCCATCAGCCTTTGGGGCTCCTCACACTGGGAGAGGGGGTCCAAGACTATCCTGAAGAACTTCTGGCCACCCTCTGGGGTGTCCCTTCTAACAGAGCCCTGGGTCCCTGCAGTGTCGCCATGACCATGTGGAAGGCAATGGTATCCAAGGCCTGGGCTGCTGACAAGGTGCTGGAAGAGCTGCTCTGCCTGCTGATGAACCAGTCACTGCGCAAGACCTCCACCTCCACCAAGGACAACCCACGTGTCCTCTCCATGGCTGTGAGTTGCCGGATGAGGCCTTGCTGACCTCTGGGGCTGCTGTCAGCTGCCTGGGCCCTCTGTTCCCCTTCCCTGCCTATCTCAAGCCTTGACCTCCCCAAGGATGCAGGGACATCTCATTGTCTGGGTGTCTTCTGTAGGCATCCATGACAATAAGCAAGATCCTCCAGCAGCCCACCTGCCTCTGGAAGGCGAAGGCGATTTTCCCCCAGCTTTTCATGGCACTTCTTTTCCAAGTGTCCTTCATCACAGAGCTGTCTCTGCAGGAGCTGTGCACCTTTTGGAGAGGGTACCAAAAGTGTCAGCTCACTCCCATCAGGTGCTCCACCCCTGTCCTCTCATCTCTGCCAGCCACCAGAGCCAAGCCAGGGGTCCCGGTGAGAGCTGAGTGTTTCTCCTTGTGCAGGTCAGCAGTGCAGTCCATGAGACTGCTGCTCTGCATCATGGGCTTTGAAAGACAGATGCTGGCCATTGAGGCAGAGGGTGGATGGGATGCCCTTCTCAGCAGCCAGACCCACCTCACAGGAGTGCATGTTGTGGCCAGGTAAGAGGCCCTTCTCCCTGCTCCTCAGAGACTGGGCACCCCAAACCACCACCTCCCTTGGGGTCAATGGCAGGGGAGTCCCCATTGCTTGGAGATAGTGTTTCAGACTGGCAATGTCCAGACTGGTGCAGACCCCAAAGAGATGTGCCTGCCTGGCTCAGGCTTGATGGTGTCACCTACCCCCTGCCAGGGAGATGATGGAGACCCCAAGATCCCTGCGTTCCACCATTTTATGCCACCTGGCAGACCTCCTCAGAGTGGAGGACCCCACCAGGGAGATGGTCGCCATGGTCTTCTTTGTTGAGGTGAGACTGAGGGTACCACTCCAAAGTCCCTACAACATGCCCAATGCTGTAGTGGGAGCTGGGGCAGTGGGTGGGCTCCAGTTGGTACCATAATGGAGCAAGTGAGTTCCTCCATGTGCAGTGTGGGGCACAGGGACTCTGCAATGCTTGCTGCCTCTGTCTGGGCTTGATCTTGCCCTGGAATCTTTGCCCTAAGCTGATGGTTTGAGCCAGCACCACATTCACCAGTTCCTGCTGTATGTGTTTCAGATGTTGGGCTGCACTGACCTCAGTGAAGAGCTGGACCAGGCCCTGGAAATCTTCCCCATCTATCTGCAGAGCAGCTGCCTGGGAATGCCCAGCCTGGTGCTCAGGGCCATCCTCAGGCTCACTGAGAGGCCTGACACAGTGAGTAGGGGGCAGCTGGGACAGCAGCTCAGGGTGCAGCAGTGGGCAGTGGGTAACACAGCAGCTCGGGCTTTTCTGGGCATCAGGAGCTGTGCTGGCTGCTGCCAGCTCTCTTGCTCCCTGGCCCTCTGCCCCATGGCTGTGCTGCGCGAGGAGAGAGGCAGCAGTGCCAGGGGGAACTGGGTCCTGCTGCCAGCATGTCCCAACAGGGATGCTGGTGGCAGAGCAACCAGCCCAAGTGTAGGGTTTGCAAAACTTGGCCGTGGGGTGCTGAGCCCCAGGGTGAAAGGCACAGGCCATGGCAGGGCCTTCTGGCAGCTCAGGCAGCTTTCCAGGCAGTGCTGGTCACCCACCAGCCTGCCCAGGGGGTCTGGTGGAGAAGGGGGCAGCCAAGAAACCAGCTGTCTGTCCTCCCACTTTGTGCCCTGCTCTCCCCATGGCCATGCTGGTGAGTTCTGTCTGCCAGGAATTTGCCCTTGTAATCCGCACTGCCAGCTGAGAAGCCAGTGGGAGGCTGTTGTTTGCGGAGAGGGTTTTCACCCCTGTGATCGGTCACTGCTTTACAAAAAGAGTTGGCATGTCTCACACAGGCAAGGAAAACCCTCGTCCTGCTGCCGCACGTCATGGAGCTACTGCAGGGTGCTGACAGCGATGCCAGTGCTGCAGCCCTGTCCGTGCTTCGCAACATGCTGTGCCTTCTGGAGGGGAGGATGCCCAGCCTCACCGCCTTGGCACTGGCTGACAAGCTCTGGCCACTCTTTGGCAATGTAAGTCTGGGGGAGAGCCCTGCGCACACCTGAATGGGCACCTCCATTTGTGCCTCCCACCACAGCCCCCATGCTCTGCAGGGGAATGCTTTGCCCCGCAGCACCCAGACCCCATCGCTGCCCTCAGCGACTCTGTGCTGCATCCCAACCCCCTGGTGTGGACTCACATGGGCTTGGCCTCCCTGCTGTGGGGGGATGGTGGTGGCAGCCTGGCAACAGGTGTGCTGAGCTCCACTGATGTGCACCCTGCCCTGGCAGCATCCCCCAGGCCCCTCTGCAGAGTGTCCCTCTCCAGCCCCAGCCCCCCTGGGCAGACCTGGATGCTGCAGCTTGCTCCTCTTTGGAGCAGGACTCCCTGTGGCTGTTTTGGGGATGTCCATCTCCATGTCAGCTGCTTGCTCACCATGGGCTTGGGGCTGAGGTCCTCCTCCCCTCCTCCCCCAGGAGTCAGACACTGTGCGAGAGCTCTCCATCCATCTCTTCCAAGACCTGATGGGACTCGTGAAGAGTGCTGAAAAGAAGAAGATGAAGAAGGAGGTGTACAACAGCCTGCTGCCACTGCTTTTTCACCTCTATGACCAGAACAAGAGTGTGGCCAAGGTGGGATTCCCAAACTGACTGGTCCTGTGGGCAGGGCAATGCTGACACTGGACCCTTCAAGTGCCTGTCACTATGAGGTCTAGCTTGCTGAGTCCCTAGGACCAGGCAGAGGCACCCTCCCTGCCCACTGCTGCCTTCCCCCTCCTGCTGCCCAGATGGACAGGGAGGTGGGTCTCTTTCCCACACAGCTCCCTCCACACAGTCCTTGGCATGGGTTCCTGCAGCCTCAGAGGCTGAGCTATGGCTCCACAGCAGCCTGGGGCCACCAAGACAAAAATATTGACACCCTGACGGGCTTCTAGCCATAGAGGGTGGCTGCACTTATCTTCCCCTGGGGTGTTGAACCAGGTGGCAGCATCAGGCCAGCACCCAGCTAGTGTGTCTTCCCTGAATGGGCCAGGAGAGGGTCTGAGCTCTGCCAAGGAGGGGGACACAGGGTGCTGTGACTCAGTGGTGGTATCTTTGCTACTCACCAGGCTGCCCAGGAAGCTCTCTGCAGTGCTGGAAAGTTCCTGAAGTGGAGGCACCTGGTGCAGCTGGCCGAGACTGCGCAGGCATGGAGGACTGGCGAGTGCCTGGTAAGCACAGCCCCAATGCCCCTGGGAGCTGCCCTGGGTGAGCCCTGCCCTGTGCCCAGTGCAGGGGACCGAGCGTTGTGTCCCTGCTGCTGCACAGACTTTCCTGCAGCAGGCTCTGCTCCAGGCTGTGCTCTCAGATGGGGTGCCAAAGGGGACCCTGCCACCAGGATTGCACTAGAGTTCCCAAGGAACACTCTGCTCCCTCCAAACCGACACCACACATCGAGGAGCTGGGAATGTCCTACTGGGGGGAAGAAGGGTGGTCCTGGGTGGGGTGACAGTCCGACTTGGGGGCAGCTCTGTGCCAGCCCTGTGACCTTCTCTCTCCAGCTGGCCAGGAAGAGGAGCAAAGCCAAGGACTATCTGTGCCAGAGCCAGAACTACCTGCAGAGCCCACAGGAGCCCCTGCGGATAGAGGCTGTCAGGTTCATTGGTGAGCTGCAAACCTCAACGTCCCTCCCACTCATGGTGTTCCTGTGTCCCCCTCACCTCCTCCCAGCCCAGGTGCCTGCGCAGGTGGGAATGGCGGGAGGCTCATCCATCCCCTCCCCAGTGCTGTACCCCAAGGTCAGCCCTCCTCGGGGAGCTGTGTGGTGTGGGGAGCTGGGTGGCAGGGTCCCTAACAGGCAGCAGGGTCCACAACATGCTGTGTCCCCCCAGGACTCATTGGACGGCACGTGAATGGGCATGAGAACATGAAGCACATCAAAGAGGGTGAGTGAGGGCAACAGGGAGGAGGAAGGACCCCAGCATGGAGCCCCCACCCCGCCCTGCCCTCAGTGTGTGTCTAAGGAGTGCAGTGTTTCTGGGGGAGGTATGCCTGAACAGCAGCCTCCAGTTGAACCATCTGCCCCTTGTCTCTCTCCTGGCCCTGGGAATCATGGGGGTGTGCAATGTGCCCTGTCTAGATGGGACGCAGGGCTGTCACCTCACCTCTGTTGCTTTGTGCTCACAGTCCTTCAAGAAGCAAGAAAAGACTCCAGCCCCCTTGTCTGCTCCCTGGCGACTCAGACAGTCCTCATCCTTGGACAAAGAATGCTGGCACCGATGA
Source organism: Megaceryle torquata (assembly GCA_024611175.1). Classification (NCBI taxonomy): domain Eukaryota; kingdom Metazoa; phylum Chordata; class Aves; order Coraciiformes; family Cerylidae; genus Megaceryle; species Megaceryle torquata. Next base: position 10,067 of record JANIJG010014105.1, on the reverse strand, counting down.
TTAACCTGCAACAGCTGAGCCTACAGATGCGAAGGGCATGGACGAGGTGGCACTCGGCCCCCAGCGAGGGCTCTCTTTCAGCCTAGGTGAAGTAGCAGCCCCACCCCTAGGATGCACCTGGTGCAGTGGGTGGTCATGCTGGGGTGTACACAGGGCTGGGGACCCTGGTCCCCCCTTCCCGCATCCCCGCTGGCTGCTAGGACCCAGCAGCTGTCCCCATGGGACCGCCACGAGTGCAGGCAGTGCCCGGGAGTGACAGCTGGTGCCATCCGCAGCTGGCAGGCTGCAGGCAAACAGGATGACGAGTGGGTGACAGGAACGGGGAGTGTGGCCTTGCACAGGGCCCCCCTTCTGCTGCAGGAGGCATGTCAGTGAGAGGGACACTCGGCAAGGAGGGGAGCATCACCCACCTCTCCAGGAGCAAAGGTGCGTTGGGTACCCTCCATCCACCTTGGGGTCCCCTGCAGCCAGAGCGAGGAGCATGTATGGGGCAGGCAGGTTTGTGCTGTCCCTCCTTGGGGCATGCTGGTGTGGCTGGGGCAGGGGAACAGGGGATCAGTCCAGCACAAGTGCCCACAGGTCCCAGCAGTGTCATCCCTGGCCAGGTAGGGGACAGCCTGCATGCCAGCTCTGGGGTAGGCAGGGTGCTGTGACCTCACTGGTGGCCTCTTTCTGCTCCAGTATCTCCGAGGGGTTCAGGTTGTCTTTGAATTTCTCTGTGGCTCTTCATTTTGGTTCTTCTCCTTCATGCCCTGCTCACCTCCCCAACAGGCAAGAAGACGGCGGCCATGGTTGTGGTGGGGTTTCCCTCTAAGGGACACAGGAGAAGAGCCTTTGCTGCCCAGGCACCGGAGCTGCTGGCTTAGCCCTCGGGGGGGGTATGGCGAGCCGGGCAGGGCTGAATGCCGCGGACAGCCTAGAGCTGCTCTCAGTCCCCGAGCAGTCCATCGCCCAAGAGGTGGTGGGCCTCTTCTGCATGGTCCTACTCACCCTCATCGCCCTAGTGGCCAACACCGTGGTAATGGTAGTCATTATTAAAACTCCCCTTCTCAGGAAGTTCATCTTTGTCTGCCACCTCTGTGCAGTCGACCTCCTCTCTGCCATTTTCCTCATGCCCCTGGGGATCATCTCCAGCTTCTCCTGCTTCAACAGGGTGATCTACAGCATTGCCGAGTGCCAGGCCTTAATATTCCTGAATATCTGCTTCATCAGTGCCTCCATCCTCACCATTTCCATCATCAGTGTGGAGCGGTACTATTACATTGTCCACCCCATGAAGTATGAGGTCAAGATGACCATCAGGCTGGCAGTGGCTGGAGTGATCTTCATTTGGGTTAAGTCTGTTCTCATCACTGTCTTGGCACTAGTGGACTGGCCTCAAGGCAATGGGGCCACCAGTGCCAGCCGCTGCACAATCTACTGGAGCCCTGGGGCCAACAAGAAGGTTTTTATGATCATCTTCAGCATCATCTGCTTTATTCTGCCCACCATCATAATCTTTGCTGTCTACTGCAGCATCTACCGTGTGGCCCGGATGGCATCCCTGCAGCACGTGCCCACACCAGCACAGACAGTTGTGCCGAGATATCGATCTGACTCCATTGCTAGCCAAATGACCATCATCACCACCAGGATCCTACCGCTGCCCAGGCTGATACCAGAGCGCTTTTTGGGAAGCAACAAGGCCATCCTCACTTTGATCCTCATTGTGGGACAATTCCTGTGCTGCTGGCTGCCCTTCTTCGCCTTCCACTTGCACTCCTCTGTCACCACTGGCACAGTGAGCAGTGGGCATGGGGAGATGGTGGTCACCTGGATTGCCTACTCCTCCTTTGCCATCAATCCCTTCTTCTATGGGCTGCTGAACCGCCAGATCCGGGATGAGCTGGCCAGGCTCCGGCGCAGCTGTCTCAACCGGCCGCTTGGCCAGGAGATCTGTCTTTCCATCTCAGAGGCTTCTGTCCAGGAAAACTTCTTGCAATTCCTTCAGAGAGCAACTTGCACACTGGAGACCAGAACGAGCTGCATTAGCCCCAGCCCCAGGAACAGGCTGGATCAGACCAAGGTGGGCTTCCCCATCCCAGGTCAAGTTCCTGAAGAGAGTGGCTGAGAAGCAGGAGGTTCTGTCCCACCACACTGGGTGGAAGGGTGGGCAGGGGGGCTGGTAGGGACTCAGCAGACCTGCTTGGACCCAGCCTCTTGGATTTGAAGGTGTCCTTGTTCAGGTTTTGCCTCTTCTCTGGGCTTATGAAGGAAGATGGTTTCTCCACATGGGAGAAGGCAGAAGATCTGTGGAAGTCTCATCTCCCTTCTGCAGGCTGGGCTTGTCTCTGGCTCCACCAGCACAGCCCAGTTGCGCGGACTGTCTCTCCTTGAGACACAGGATGCCAAGGTGCTCCAATGCAGGGGCACCTGCTTCTCTGTCCCCCTGCTGAGACCACTTGTGGCCAGTGGGGAAGAACAGATTTCCCTTACACCCTACCCAGGAGCAATAGCCCAGCTAACACCACTAACACCAGTAACACCAGAACCCTGGGCACCCTGCTGAGCCTGGATGGCCAGTGGGGAGCCTTCCATCCTTGGTGATTTAACCCAAAACTCACATCTGGGTGGAGGAGCTCCTGTCGCCCACGGTACTTATCAGGGGCTGTCACTCGTGGGGCTGGCTCTGGCCATGTGTGTTTTTCCACCAGCATGTGATGATGGTGGAAAACCCACCTGCTGTTGTGGCAGCATGCAATGGCTCTGGTCATGCCCGCCCATGCTCTCTACCCCCCAGCTGGCAGGGGCTGTCCCTCCAGGGGGGGTTGCTGTCTGGCCAAGGGTCTGCACCAGGCTGTTTATGGGCACAGCTGCCCAGTTGAAGCCCAGCCAGCAGTGCCACATGCCAGCCTAACTGGGCTGCTGGCCAGGGGTGTGCTGGGGTGGTCGTGGTGGTACAGGGTGGCCACGGATGGGGGGGAGGGTCGTGTGAGGCATCCTTGGACAGACACAGCTAGAGGTGACCAGGAGCTGCTGTCCCACTTTGATCCTGTTGCTTCTTCAGGGCTTGGGGTGTCCCCAGTGCAAAAAAGGGGACTGGACCCTGTTGGGGGATGCTGGAGGGGTACATCACCCCAAGCCCACCCACAAAGATCCCAGGGATGGAGACACCCCTGCCCCAGTAATAACTGTGGGTCTAGGGGAGAATGGCCCCAGGGCCTGTCAAACTACCCCGTGAGAGGAAGGGGGCTCTGTGAAGATCCTCAGAGTGATTGGGACTGAGGAACAGCAGCCCCTGGGCCACAGGGACACCTCTCCAGCCACCACCCCCTATTCCCAGGCACTGGAGCTGCCCCTGGCATGGGGGGATCTCTCCACCCAGGGTGGGGAATTTTTTTTTTTCTTGTAAATTTTATCTTTTTATTAAACCATTGATAAGTTACAAAGGAGGAAAAAATATAGACTTATATATACAGCATTTCCAAGCCAGCAGGGACTGCCTCTTGGATGGGGTTGCTGGGAGGTGATTGCTTCAGGGTGGCCCAGGGAGGGGCCCCCACCAGACCTAGGGAAGGGTGACCCCCAGAGAGGCCAGACAGGCCCTCATCTGGTGGGACCCAGCTTTTGGGTGCCAGCCAGAAGGTGAGCAGGAGGGGAAAGGCATGGTGGACAGGGTGATGAGCAGGAGGTGGGGGTCCCACCCTGGCACAGGCCACTGGGAGAAGTGAGCCTGGTCTGGCAGGGACAGCCCCCCCTCACCCCAGTACTAGGGCACGTGGTCCCTGTGCAGGAAAATCAAGGAGGGAGGCACAGCACTGCTGGGATGGGCAGCAGGCAGTGGAGCAGCCCTTTCCTCCAGCAGGCATCACTGTTGGGAAGACCCTTCCCTGGGATGGGGGGCAAAACACCCCAGGCATGGGGTGCCTGGGAGGGGATGGGGGACAAGGTGGGCAGTAGGGCGGTGTCCCTGGCACCGGGTAGCATCCCGGAACCCCTCACCCATCTACCAGCAGGGCTCAGTAGGGCGAGAACTTCTGCCTATCTGCTTTCTTGGTGCCGTTGGCTGCTGAGATCTTCGTCGTGTAGGTGGCAGTGCCGCCATTGGGACCCGTCATGGACGATGGGGACAGCGCCAGGAAGGACATTGGCTTCAGACCAATGAAGTTGGAGAGGGAGAAGGCGTAGGGGGTGCCCAGCAGGGCCGGGGGGGCTGGGTTGACGGTGGGCAGTGCTGCACCTGAGCCTGGGGTGAGGGGCTGGGAGAAGCCCATGCCAAGGTCCATGGATCCAGGGCCCGGCAGTGACTGGGAGGTAGATTTGGCCGACTCTAAGCTGGAGAAGCAAGTGAGAAGGATGGAGCAGTGAGGACCATGGTGACTATCATGGTGTCCTCTGCCCCAGCCTAACCTGCAATCTTGGGGTGCAGGGACTGCATACCCTATCCCTTCTGGCACAGATCTCCATGGCACATCCTGAGCATCCTGCTGGGGAGGGCTAAAAGGCTGGGGCTCAAACCCTGCAGGGTCTTGGGTCCTGCACCCACCATCTAAGGACATCAAAGCACCAACCAGCACATGCTTCCTGAGGATGCTGGGCTGAGGTTGTGCCCCCAAACTGCATTGGGTTGCTGGAGAGATGTCACCCCTTGCTAGCAGCCAGTGTGTATGAGTCTGAGGCTAGCACCTACCAGGCTGTGATGAGGTACTGAGCCAGGGTGATGCTGACAGGAGACCCTGTGATGGTCACATGTCGCTCGCTGGAGCCCTCAGTCTGGTTCCCGATCTTGATGTGGGCACCTGACATCTGCCGAATCTCACTGATCTTGCTGCCATGCCGGCCAATGATGCAGCCAATGAGCTGGAAGAGCAGATTAGGGTGAGCTGGGAGTATCCAGAGAAGCCACACCAAGTAAGGAGTTCCCAGGGTCTCACCTGGCCACCCTCTGCACCTGGGAGAATTGGGGAAACTGAGGCAGGGATCAAGAAGACAAGATGCTGCTTTCCTCCGGCAACCCCCCTTTTTGGTCTCACTCAAGCCTCCCCCCGGCTGGCATTGCTAGGCTGCCACTTCCCAAGGCTCTTCCTCGGTGTTGGCCAAGCCCTTTCCCCATCCTGTATCTCAGTTCCCTTTTACTTCCAGATGCTTCTGCCCCAGCAGCCTCTCCTGCTCCTGAGCTCTGTCAGCCGACAGAGCCTCCCCTGTGTGGAGCAGCAGGTGCTGGTCCCTGAAGAGTGGCTGTGGGTTTGGACACATGGATGGGGACAAGCTGTGGTGCCCTTTGCCATCCCCAGGACCCACACGTACATCGTTGGGCACCAAGAACTCCTGGGAGCTGCTCTGGGAGCTGGCATCCAGGCCTGGAGGGAGAGAAAGGGATGTTAGTGGTAGGGGGGTAATGGGTCTCCAGAAGCTCTGGACCCCCAACCTCAGCCCATGCTAGGACAGTTGGTGGCCCTGGGGACAAACACCAAGTGTCTCTGGGGAGAGGCAGGGAGGACAGAACATTCGCATCAGTCATAATCTGGTACTGGTGGTTCCTCACTGCAGGGTTGGGGCATTCTGGTGAGTGGAGAGACCCCAGGAAATCAAGGACAGACCCCAGGAAATCAAGGACAGGGTTGTTCTAGGTTGTAGGCATCTATGCTGGGAGTCTGGGACCAGAGAAGGTGCAGGGTACAGGAACATACAGGATGAGAATCAAGGCAAGGTGGCTGGGTGGGTCAGGAGGAGCACCCCACATGCCCAGACCTGAGGGGCACATGGGAGATGCTCACCTGGCACCATGGAGGGTGCATGGCTCAGCGAGGCGAAGGGGACTGTGTGCCCAGACAGTTGCTGCAGCTTCGTCACCTGCCCAGGCAGTGGGAGGAGGAGGAGGGAGGCATTAGGGGTGACAGCAGAGGGTCCTCTGTCCCCTCCTGGGGCTGGACATACGCACCCAGTGCCTCCCAGGACAGGCAGCCCTGGCAGCGCCCACCGTGATGGACACAGACCCAGTGCCCACAGGAGCAGGGGTGGGCTGCCACAGGGACAGACTCACCTCCGCGGGACAGACCCCACTGTACTGGCCCTGCATGGAGAAGCCCTGGGGAGGGGGAAGAAAGGGGCATCAGTGGAAAGCCAGGTGGGGACCTGTGCCTCAGACCACACCCCAGGGCCAGGTAGACCACCCTGAGCCCATCAGCATTGCCCCTTTCTGGCAGAGACTGGGCCCCCTGGCCTCCCCACGCATTCGGGGGGGGCCACGGTCCCTTACCTGGTTGGCAGAGAGCAGGATGGTGCCCAGGGAGAGGCCAGGGTGGTATGGGATGGTGGCCCCCTTCGGAGGCGACTGGAGAGGGAGGGAAGGAGGTGGAGGGGATGAGAAATGAGGCCGAATGTCCCCCGCAGCCCCATGGTTCCTCCCAGGCCCCCTCTTCCCTCCATGTCCCCAGCAAGTTGGGCACAGCCCCCGGCACCACTGAGGCGGGGTGCTATTACGGATTTATGTGCCGGAGGACCCTATTGCCTGGGTCCAGGTGGGCACAGAAAGATCTGGAGTGTGGGGGCAGTCAGCACGTGCTCCCTGGGCTGGGCATGGGGCTTGGTGGGTACCTCCAGGATGACGGCGCAGATCTGCCTCACGCACTGGATGATGGTGTCTGGCACCCCTGAGATGGTGACAGCCCGCTCGGTGGAGTTGGGCAGCAGGTCACCAGCTACCTGCACCTGAGCTCCCGTGCTCTGGGGAAGGCAAAGGGAGATGCTGGGGTCCCTCAGCCACTTCTCACCTGGGCTCAGCACCTCACACCTCCTGTGTCCTGTTCTCGGCCCCCAGGAACAGCTGCAGGACCCACAGGGTAATGCTCCCCTCCTGCACCACGTGCATCACCTCCCACAGCCACCCTGGGACTGTAGCAGCCCCCATGCTGAGGGCTCTGTGTCCCCTGTGGGAAAAGGGGATCCCGCACCCAGGACGCCCTCAGCCTCACCTCCCGTATCTCCCGGATCTTAGCTCCTGCCTTGCCAATGAGCGAGCCACACTGGCTGGCTGGGATGACGAGGCGCAGCGTCACCGGAGCTCTGCCTGCTGCTGCCCCATCGCTCCCAGCTCCCAAGTCCTGTGAGCAGAGGGGAATGTGGTGTTGGACCTCTGTGAGACCACCAGCACTGAGGTGAGTGCTCCTGGCTTAGGGGGCACCATCAGGGGTGTGGGGGCACCGTCTACCTCCTCCAGCTTGAAGGCGATCATGGAGACGGCACGGAAGACAGCATCGGTGGAGCCGGTGATGGTGGTGATGCGCTCAGGGCAGCATCCTTCTGAGATGGTGATGCGCGCGCTGCTCTGGGGACAGTGTCACATCCCATCAGGGACATCGCAGGCCCTGTGCTCCATGTCTCCCCAGCCATGGAAGGGGTCACCTTGGGGGGCCCAATGCTTGTGAACTTGAGCTTTGCCCCTCCCACCTGCCCCAGGCAGCCTACCCTGGGGCACAGCCATGTCTCCCCTGGGTCGATCTGGGGATGGAGGTGGCCAGGGCTTGGTATGTGAGAGCCACCAGGTGCAAGCGGGACAGGCAGCAGGAGCCCTCAGTCCCCCAGCATGCCCTTACCTGCTCTCGTATCCTCTTAACAGTCTCTCCTTTCTGTGGGAAGAGGAACAGGGTGGGTTGTCAGGTCCAGGGGAGCCCGGGGCTGGTGGTGCCCTGGACCACAAATCTTACCTTGCCAATGATGCTGCCGATCTCCTGCAAAGGCAGAGATGAAGGTGGCCCCATCAGCAGGAAGCTCCCTGCCTGCCATAATCCTCCTCTGCCCCCAGCCCTGCAGATCAGCAAGTGGCAGGCCCTGCCCCATGGCCACTGGGACAGTGGTGGCTTGCTGGTGACAGTGGGACATGAGAATGGGCCCTTCCCTGGCTTAGGACAGGGGAAGAAATCCTCCTGGGAATGCTGTTCCCAGGGGGATTGGGAGCAGGGGAGGGAAATAAGGCATGGTGAGGAGCTAGTGCTCCAGCATGGTCTCCACCCTAGGCATCACTGCCCCCCCCCCCCCCCCCCCCCCCCCCCCCCCCCCCCCAGCAGTGCCAAGCCCCATCTCCCCCATTACCTTGCCATGCATGAGCATGCGGAGGGTCAGGGTGATGCTGAGCTCTGTCTCCTCGAGGCTGCTGCCCATGCCGCTGGCTCTGTCCGGTGATGCCATGGCAGGAGGGCAAGCTGAGCCTGTGGGGAACAGTAGTCTCCAGAAAGGCCCCAACTAACCCCCTCCTGCCCCCCATCTGCAGCCTGAAAAGCAGTTATGGCTGGGAAGCAGGGAAACTGGGGCAGGGATAGCACTGTGCCCTCCTCCAGCAGAGGAGGTTTGCTTGGCCCTGTGGTACCCCAGCAGCATCTGGCTCCCCTTAGGGGAGGTCCCCAGAGGGACCTGCTGCCATGTGTCTGCCTGAGCCTGCAGACAGCTCCTAGCCTGCACACAGCCCCAGACTGGGGCTGGCACCTTCGCCACACTGGGAGCTGGATGATATTGTGGTAAAAGGGCAAAGTGTGGGGAGAACAGCTGGGGCATGGGGTTTGGTTCGCAGACTCTTGCTGGAGTGGTGGTGCAGGAAGGGAGGCAGAGGTGGTCTGGGTGGTCTTGCAGGCTGTGCAAGCCTTCCTCCTTCTCCTCCTCTTCCTCCCTTTCCCAGCCCATGCTCAAAGCCCCAGGGGAAATTGAGGCAACCTCCCCAATGGGCGCCGCCAGCCCGACACAAACCATGACATGATACCTAATGCACGATACTGCCACACCCTGTCTCCCTACACAGAGCACCCCCAGAACTCCCCTAGACCCTGTGCTTGGGGGCTGGGGGCAGCCAGGGCCCTGTGGTGGCAGCACGGGTCTGGGAGGCAGACAATCGTTGTGTGTCTGGGCACGGGTGGGCGGCTGCAGCACCGCTGGCTCCCAGCAAGCTGGGCAATGTCAAGCGGCTTTGGAACAAAGCACCCGTGTTGGGGCTGGGGCCCGTGTTTGTGGGCACGGCGGGGGGGTGGGATGGTTATTTTAGGTGCTGGCAGGACTCGCCACTGCTACGGCACATCTCCTGCATCAGGGTAATGGGGGGGGAGGGAGGGGGGAGGTTGATCGCCTCTGCATCCCCTAAGGGCAGCCCCTGGGGGTTTGGACAGCCCCTCTTCACCCCCCTGTTACTGGGAGATGGGGAAAGGGGGAAAGGCCGAGAAGGAATACCCCCATTCGCAACGGAGGGGAGTCTGAAACGGGGGGTGGGGGCGGTGTACCCCCCTGTAACCCCCCCTGTAACCTCCCTCCCCGCAGCCTGCCCGGGTCCCTTATTCCCCCAGAGATGAACGGCAGTGGGGATCCACTGGGGACAAAAGATCTCACCGGGGAGAGAAGGACTGAGCCTGGCAGTGCGGCAAGGGTTGATGGCGGGGCCACGGGTGTCCCCCCACTGCCACGGGGGTCCGCGGGCTCTCCCCCAGGTGAGCCAGGACGTCCCCCAGGGACGCCAGCGGCCCCGGTGATGGGCACAGGCCACCTGCCGTGGCCCCGTGCCACGGCTGGCGTCGGAACAGCCACGAAGCCGGGCACCGCCCATCCTTCGGGGCACCTTCGGGTGGCAAAGGGAGGTGACACGCAGGAGGAAGCCCCCACCCCGGCCCAGGGGGAACCTCTCTAAACTCGCCCTCCCCGCCGCCCCGAGCCCCCTGGCCCCTACGGGAGCGGGGCCCGGCGGGTACCTTTCCGTGCGCCTCGTCCCTCCGCCGCTGGCCACCCCGCTCAGTGCCACATTGTCCCCGGCGGCGCCCAGTGACACCCGGGGCAGGAACAATGAGCCGCTTGACAGGCCAGGGCCAGGCTGGCAGCCCCGGCCCCCACCCCGGTCCACGCCGGGGCCCCCCTCGCTCTTCCCCTCTCCCACATCCCTCCCTCCGGGATCCTATTACAGCGGATAAGAGACACTAAAAGGAACAATGCACCCTGGGTAAGGCCATCTGCCACCGCTGGGGACATCCCTGGCCCCCCCCCCCCCCCCCCCCCCCCCCCCCCCCCCCCCCCCCCCCCCGCCCCACCCAGAGCGCGCCTACACTTCTCGCTGCACG
>JANIJG010014102.1:153488-171833 GCA_024611175.1 Megaceryle torquata | reverse complement strand
GAGAGACACGTACACACCGAAGCAGTTAGGTACATCAAGTAATGAACTCAACAAAGCTTCCTGCTCTTCAACACACATTCAGTGAATAAAACAAACCTTTTTTAAGCTACTATCCAAACCTTGGGCCAAAGAGGCTTCCAGAGGTATCCTACAAACACTACAAAACTTTCACTTCGACTGTGTTTTAAGAACTCAGATTTATTCAACTACAATACTGTTGAGAATCCACAAGGGATTTTGCTGATCCTGGCACACAAACCCTCATTAATCTGCAAGGTTCTCCCTTCTACGAGATGCTGAATGTTAATGGTCTAAAAAGATCAAATATTTCTTGGTACTAAGTGACAGATTCTGATGTTTTTACAAAACCAGTTTATGTTACAAAGAAAAAGAATAAACATGGAGAAGCAAAACCAAGACAAGGTAATTTATGATCTCACAAGCTGAGAGAAAGGAACCCTCAAGGTTATCAAAGATCAACCTTCAAAATTCCCACCAATCCTGGAAAGAACAGACTTGTGCATCTGTCTTTCCACCTCCACTCCCTCCTTGTTTCAGGCTGCAGAGAGCAGCTGGGATCAGCAAAGTGCCATTTTGGATTTAACACAATGCATAAGGCCACGAACACGTTTCCTCTCCCCGTGCTCCGCGGCAGTTACCTCACAGCTCAGGCTGCGAACGCAGGCCTGGCGCACGATGCTGAACAGCTGGGGGTGGTTCGGGTGCTGGTGACTGACGTACTTGATTGAAGTTTCTTTGTCATGGCTGACATACCCGGGATGGCCTCCTGCAAGAGAGCGGCAACCCTGAAGATAGAAAAGTAAATCCAGACGTAAATGAGCACGCAATTTACCTAAGGTTTCCAAAGGTCTCTGCATATTCCCTTCAAGAGGTAGGGAGACGTTACTTATGTGTATAGATAAGAACACAGTGACTTAAAAGACAAGAAATGCGAGCCAGGGTCAGGATTTGAACCCAGCTGCTCCTCACAGAGAGCTCTCTGTGATGCATACATGGCTCTTATGCTCGTTTTCTACTATTTAATTTGTTTGTGAACTTGCTGCTGGCTGTGCAAATGGTAAAATTCAGTTATCAGCGGCTGTGAAACCAACTGGCCTAACAAAACTGGCTGTAAGCTAAAGGACAGTAAATAACAAATGCCTCAGAACAACTATGAATAGTAAGCAAGCAAGCATGGGAATGATTGAGAACATGCATTTTTCTCTATGGCTTTAATTGCTTTGGCAATTTTTTCCTGTTTCCTAATCGATACTGCTTTTAAAATTACTATTAATAAATTACTACACCTAATCTCATAAATGCTCTTCATGGATGAGGAAAGGATTTCTGAGCCACAAGAGAATCACAGGGCTTCAAGTGACCTCAGGACACCATCTTATCAAGGTCTATATGCTCAACAACAGTTCCTTCACCCTCTTGTCATGAATCGTGACAGCTTATGAGGGCTTGGAGATCTTTTGGTACTGGCAGTACAGACAAAATGAGCACAATTTGCATATTTTTTCCTCTCTTAAAACAGTACAATTTATATTAGAGAATCCAAGATCCTTTTGGTTAAGCCAAAAGCTGCAAATATCCTCACACAGATCTGCACACTTGCCTCACACATGTCTGACTTTTTTGGCCCTGGGCTGCTGGAGTCAGCGCTGGCACCTTCTGCTGGGCTGTGGGAGCGGATCCGACTGCTCATCTGAATGCCACCTTCTTCCTCCTCTGCCTGCTCATTCTGCCCAGAGATGTCCCCACTGCTTGCACCCTGGGGAAGCGGTGCATGTAGAACCTCGGTACAAAAGAGGGTGCGAGGACCGTGGAGCTCACAAAAGTGGCAGAGGGCAACAATAGCGTTCATAGTGAGAGCTCAGCTCATGCGCCAAGCCTCCTGCAGGCAAGGGAGAAAACACAGAGAATCAGCAGAGCACACGCTAAAGCATCTTTTAGGCCTGACTGGTACAAGTCCTGCTCTATATCCCGCCGGGAGTGGCTGGCCTTGAGCTCAGTCTGACTGACATCAGCACAACTCCACCACGGGGTGACCTGAGCGAGGACCAACCCTTCATGCCCTGATGGGACGGGACCAGAGCAGACGGATCCCGGGTCCCTGGCTCTGACACCTCAGGCCCCACCAGGGTGGAACGGGACTGGACCGGACCCCCCCCCGTGCTCTGATACCTCCATTGCTACACGGACAGGCTGCGATCTGACAGACCAGACCTCCCTGTCTGAACGCCTCGGGCCCTGCTGGGCCCAGCACAGCCTCCCCATACCCGGAGGCCTCAGGCCGTAACGGGTCGAGTCCGACCCTGCTCCGCGCCCCCCGCCCCGAACGCCTACCAGACCGGGCCAGGCCCAGCTCACCCTTCCAGGCTCCGGCCTCCTCACTCCGAAACCGGCCCGGCCCAGGTTCCCCGTGCCCGGACACCCGCAACCCGGCCGCCGCTCACCGCGGCTCCGCGATCCCCCGGCCCGTGTCAGCGGGAGCCTAGCACCGTCTGAACCCCCGGCCCGTACCATCCCTACGGGGAGCTGCGGGGGGGTAAGAGGAGCGGACAGCTTCCCGGCTGCCCACCCGGAGCGGCGGGAGAGGGGAAGAGGAAGAGGAGACGGAAGCGATGCCAGAGAACGCCGTTCGTACCGCGGTACCGAGCCGGCCTTTCCTGCCGCTCTCCCGAGGACGCGCCGCTCCCCCCGGGCGCGGCCGTGACCCGGCCCACGGCGCCCTGTCCACAGGGGCTAGGCGGAGCCATTACCTCAAAACGGTGGGGGGGGAATAGGAAGAGCCGGAAGACGCCTCCTTCCTTCCCTTGCTAGCCCCTGTCCCGCCACAGAGAGCGGATAATAGCGTCTGAACCTCAGGGGCTGAAAGGGAACGAACCTCCACCTACCTCCCCACAGACACCGCAGCGGCAGCGGACTCCGCTTTTCCACACCCCCCCCTCCCCCGCTCGGAGAAGTGGTGCGGGCCGCACGGCGGGTCACGGGAGCTGACGGGGCGGGGGGCGGGACGTGCGCATGCGCCCTGTGCGGGCGGGGCCCGCGCCGGGAGGTGCCGGAACGCGCTGAGGGGCAGCCGGGCCCACGCGGCGGGAGGAGCTTCGCTGCCGGCTCCCCCGGAGCCCCTTCTTGCTGCCGTCCTCCCCGCGGCCTAGGCCCGGCCTCTCCTTTAGAGACACACAGTGTCCGGGGGTGGGCAGCGCCCAGCGTGTGCTGCCCTTCCTCGAACTGCCCGGAATGTAAGGTCGGGGCTTCCACGAAGTATTATCTTTTCCCCATCCCTTTACAAAGCAGTTACACCAAGATGCTTACGCAGGTAACAGCCTTCAAGGAAGGCAGCAGACACCCCAGTTAAAGGCTCGTCAGTACAGATCCTCCCCCAGTTACACGACTCCAGTTTCCCTTTAGGGTATCAAGTTTTATTAGAGGGTTATTTGCCTCTAGACAACTACAATGGAAAGAAGAACCAAATTTCATCTGAACTATTCATCCTTTCAAGCTTCAAAATAATGAAGTATTAGATTTCCCCCTGCCACCTCCCCTTTACGCTGGAATTGACCCCCATAGAGCTTTAAATACCCAAGTGAACACAAGGACTAAAGTCTCCCCCAAGACAACGGCCTTGCTCATTTGGCTGAGTAAAATCAGACTGAAACCCCCAGAAAGAGCAGCCATCACTGACACCACTGCAACATATCCCCCTGGATCCAAGCGGCCACGCATGGACTGGGAATTACACCTCTGAAGAAAACGATACACGGGTGGCTATTGTAACAAGATCAGATCTGAATGGAAGCGTTTGAACCAAAGTCCCTCTAATCCCAGAGCCCATCTCGGTAAAGGAGCTGTAGCAGCACTTCCCCAGGAAGACACGCTATATACAGAAAAAGAGCAACTCTTTCTGCTAGAGATAGCTCAGGAGAACTCTCAGAAGGCACCAGCAGAGCTTGGACAACTCCAGAGCGGAGGGCACTGCCTCCTGCCAGTCAGCCAGAACGACTGAAAAGTGACAAGACACCCACACTCCCCACCCCCCCAAACCCCCCCCCAAAACTAAGGAAAAGCCAAATACAAAAGACCTACCATCTCATTTAAGACAAACTAAGAAGAACAACTCATTTGTGATCTTTATTTTCCAATAGTACATTAGAACAACTTCTCAGGACTAACCTCCTCAGCCAGTTTGGCCATGCAGAAAACATTTCCTAGGTTATACAGATCGCCTACGACAACACATACAACGGGTCGCGGTCGTACGGAGAAGAGAGAAGGGCAGTGGTGGGGGAAGAGGCAGCTGGAGTTATGCAAAAGCACGTGGCACAATGGCAGCGCTACCGGTGGGTTAGTGGAGGTCACCCTCTCAGGCTCCTCCGTGGCACAGAAATAGGAGTGGTTGTACACAGCTTCCAACCATTTCTCCTTCGAAACCTTTTAATACCTAATAACTGAGCTAGAGACCCCTCCTGTGGCTAAGAAGTGTAGTTGCACATCTGCTGCTCCCTTCAGAACTGCATTTCTGTGCTAATTAAGAGGCATGAAAATAGGAGTTAAGATACCAAAGCACACGGTCGGTGTTTTGTGAAGACATCTTGTGGCCATGCACAATGGGAAGAACCAGCCCCAAGACCTCCAAGAGTCTAAATGTGGAGGAGCAGAGCATGCAGTGTTCTTCTATTTGATCAAAAGATGCAATAAATAAACCCAGAAAGCTCAAGCGTTCTGAGTCTCAGCTGACCACAGCCCGTGCAGTTGGCTCCAAGGCTTGGAGGAGCTACATCTTTAAAATCTGACTTAATTTCAACAGTATCTCAAGGCGTGCAGATGTCAGACTGCATATCAAACTCTTAATAAATTAAGCCCTTCCCTGAAGCACTTTCAGGGAATGCTTGAGCTGCTGATTCCACAGGTGAGACCCAACTTGGAGTTCTCAACAGCAGTTGGGGTTTAACAGCACAACTGCCCACGTCATAAACAGAGCCTCAGCACTTCTCTACCTTTAAAAGCATTTGCCTTCTTAAAAGATCAGATAAAGAAAAATAGGGTAATGCATCATTTGAAACGATGACCTAGCTATTTCTAGCATCCTTTTGATGGGAGCAGGGATTTATTTTATCTATGTTAGGAAAAAAAAAAAAAAAAGAAAAAAGAAAAAAAAAAGAAAATGTAGCTGCTGTTTGCCAGCTGCATCTTTTAGTTTGCCTGCAATTCCACAGACAGAATTTGATCCTGCAGTGCTCAGCAGGTAAATCCATGCTCACCAACAGGAACCAGTGGTATAAAAGCTCAGCCGCTGCTGAGTGGAAAGCTCTGGTTCTTCTCCAACCCCATCAAAGCACCCTGCACATTCCCCCCTGGAAAGTAAGCCCTTGGCAAGGAGAGGCCATCCCTCCCCACCCCTGGATGGGTGGTAGTTTGGGGTTAGTCATCTGCAGTCCTTTCTATGACTCCTGCACGAGGTGGTGAACACTGCGGTAGCTCAGCTTCGTGCTTGAGCCTGCGGTGTTACTCACCTACTAATTCAACACTTCCATGGAACCAGAGAGGAAAACTGCGTAAGCATGAAATCACTGCAGAATTCCCTAGATAAATAATAAAAAAAAAAACCTTCAAAAATCATAAATATCTTTAATGACAAGACTGGTAAGGCAAGTTCTGAAAAAACCCAAGGTTTTGCTTTAAGATCAGGTGGAACAGTTGCCTTCAAACATGGAAGTCTCTATGATAGGAAGCACAAGTACTCGGTGGTGAGCTACTAACACTATGGACCTAGGCTGTGTTCAACACTAAACTGCTATTTATACTTTTTAAAAACATCACTCACCACCCAGATGACAACCTGGGGACATCTCTCTCCTACTAGAAAGCTGGCACAGAGGCTCTGCTAGAATTAAGACACCAATTTGAAGCGAAACCCCCAGCCCAGTCAGCACTGGAAGCACAAATGGAGTATTTTCAAGCACGGGTGACCTCGATACATAGAAGCTTCATGCGGCAAGAGCCAGAAATGCTCAGCTCCCCCTTTGGCTCCTGAAGAAAAGCTGGCAGGTTATAGCAGCAAGCAGCTCCTTGTCAGGCATTTAACTAGGAAGCGCTGGATGCCGAGCTTCTCGCATTCTGACTTGATGACAGGTTTATTTATGCCTGACTGTAGGAGATCTGCACTGACACGAAGCATTTCAAAGGTGTCTGAGCAGCAAGAATCTTCAGATACACGAGAACTACGGGAAAATTAAAAAGCCCATTGATTTGAGGGGTGAAGCACTTAAAATTTTGATTCCAAAAAACAACGAAGTTTTTATGTTTAAAATCATGAATCAAAAACCAGATCGCATTCCAGTGTTATTTCCAAGTAAAATCCTCATTTTGAGAGCTGTATAGAATTATTTGCTTTAGAAACAAAGATACATAGCACGGCCTTGACTTAAACTGATTTCCACCGCATGAAAGTATTAGCCTGTTGAATACCTTCATGCCAATCACATAGGAACAAAAATTGCAGTGTGAACAACTTCATACCTAGCATCCCCCAGAACACCAAGGCCTTCCAAATATCCTTTCGTTTAGGTCTAATAATGGGATCTAAGAGCAAACGTTAATAAGAGATTATTTTGTACCAGAAACTTAAACATCATGAATAGCTGTCACCTCTGGATTCCCTATAGCTACACGAGTCCCTACAGCCTTACAAGGACTGGTGAATGTGCTCATCCATGGGGGATGAACACAGAGTTTATTTCATTTACTAGCAGCCAGCTACACTGGGCGTATGCAAATCATAATGTAGAGAACTTACTTAAAACTCCACCCCTTCCCCCCCAACACACATACGATAAATCTGCACTTTGAGCCAACTTGAAATACAGAATAATGAACCGGTAATTATCTTGTAAGTGAAGCAACACTTGTTTGTATTCTTCCCTGAAGAAGACTTTCTTTTGAAGAAGAAGAGAAAAAAAAAAAAGAAAGACTGCTACAGAAACACAGCAACATTCAAACCCTTTAAAACAAAAGGTAGATTATTTAATGCATTAACGATGTTAATCTGAAGATAAATAAATCCACAACAGACTTTTAAGTTTCTTTTCAGATTTCCTTTTTCTTTGCAGAGAATATTTCTGATATTATACAGTACTGAGAGGGTGTTCTTTTATTTTCTTAATGTCCAGGTGAAAAGCAAAGCTCAGTTCTCTCTGCTCTCTTCGTGGTACTCCTCAATGCCCTATTCCAGGCGTGATTCTTTCATAAGCTTTTACTTGAAAGCGGAGTGGTGAGCAACATTAATTTCAAGAATAACTGGATGGTTTGGTCCCTGAGTCATCTTCTTGAGAGCCCATACTCTGGAAGGGAGAGAGTTATTTGTTTTCAAAACCAGGTCTGAAGGTTTCCCTTTGAGACAGACAGTGCTTTGAAGTTAACAGGTAGGAAAATAAAAGTGCAGATGAAGTAACGTGCACTTCCTTTTTTGTTTAGAGCATCATGTTTATGCACTTATTGTTAATAACAGGTCATTATTAACACTGTAAATACTGATGTTCACTGCAGCACATACTGCACTGAATCTCTTACAAGACATTAAACCAATTACCTTCTGCACAAACTGAGGGTTCACAGTGATCTCTTGATCCATGGCTTTCAGTCGTTCATCAAGCTCTATACATTTCAGCATCTGAAAAATATATATAAAGTTGATTACTTTGTCCAGCAGGTACATGATCTTCAAGATATTTCACAGCTGGGCTATGTAGAACCAATTACTTTTGCCATCACAAAAGATCCACGGCAGAATGTTCTCATCCCTCCTCTCCTCAACAAAACTGGGTCAGACCAATTTTTATTCCCTTATTTTGATCCACATCCTCCTAACAATCCTTTTGGAAGCTACTGATAGGCAGTCCCATGAGGGTCAACCACCTCAGCCTACAGGTTACTGACAGCCAGTGGAACTCTAAAACTCTAAAAACAATCTTTGCAATCCATTCAATTCAAGGGACTTCACATCCCCAACGTCAAGCAGTCGGTCAGTCTACTGAAACACCTCAAGAGATACAACAGGGAACACACTGACAGTAACTGATCTTCAGTATAAAACCTTTAAATACCACTACTGTGAAAGAGTCAAATAATGGTTCCTGGACCTCAGTCTCTAGGTTTAAGTTACCTACAGGGGCTTCTCCAAGCAGCTGACTACAGACTAAGGTTCTTCAGTAGGAGTTCTAAAAAGCAGTTAATAACTTTAATAGATTTACCTCCTGATCGATGTTATGAAGCATTGCTGGATTGTTATATTTTTCAGGATTATCATGGAAACAGACCATACCATCTTTCTGATTAATACTTGCAAAGATTTCACCATCTTCTATCTGAAATGAGAGAGGGTTTAATGCAAGGTATCACTAAGAACAGAATTTCAGTTAACCACAACAGACTCCCTGTGAAATCATCTTTAACTCGTCTGCTTTTTATTTCCCACAGACAAACGATCCATGTCTTGTCTTAGGCGGAGCGTTATCTTTTAAGATGTTTCGACAACAGTCTAAACACCTCAGCAGACTGACAGCATTTCCTTCACCCTGAAAAAGAACTGTTCTTCAGCCATTCGGAACACTTGCTGCCAATCCAAACGCTTGCAGTGGTTTTTAAATTAGGACAGTTTAGCCAAGTCCCCAGCCTTACCATGTGGAGGACGTATTTTTCTGCTTCTTGGGGCCCCGACAACTGCACTCGACTTGCCATGTCTTGTAATGACAATGTTAAAAACGTCTGTAATGTAGAAAGTATCAGCCTGTTAAAACTAGATGTTAAAACCTTCCCTACCAATCCTTCACGGACTGTCCAACCTTGGTTTTGAAGTCTGATGGGAAGAAACAAGTGGAACACAGGGTTATTACACAGAAAGGCACCGGGAGAGTGGAGTCAGCTCTTCCTCTGCAGACACCGATTCGTTACACTGCGTGTTTGTGGACCAAGCTCACGGAGGCATTACTCCATTCCTGTAATTCCTTTTTGCCCCTGATACAGTCCTGACCGCATCCAATCTCTCCCCTCACCTTTTTACATGAATATGGTGACTGTCCACCCCATGAGTTTCCTTCAAGAGACACGTGCATGGCATTCCTCTGAGGTTAGCTCTACTGCAACAAACACCCTTTGAGCTTGCTAAAAAACCCAAAAAGTGAGCTTTCCCAATCATCTTTTAAGGATTACTCTGATCTCTCAGCTGAAGGAGCACATCACTCCACTGCTTCGGGTTTGCTTTTTACTTCAGACGCTTCCCAAATCTGTTCTATTCACTCACTCTTCTCTAATGAAGTAGCCTGTAAAGTTCAGTTTTCCTAAATTTCAAACAGAGATGAAGGTCATTGGGAAGTAGCACTCCGAACCTTTTTGGTTATGTATGAAAATCTCATGGGCAGACCCTTTCCACAGACATATCAAACCACCTTTTAAATAATGCCTAAGTAGACAACTGAACTGGGTTTCTACACAGAGCATTTTAGTCTCATTTGTTTCAGAGACACAAATCTCAGATGCAGCCATTTCTCTGTGATATTTCTACATTATCAGTCTGTGTGAACTGAATACATTTCAGAGATATGCTCTTGGGGAAAAAACACTAATCCAAACTTCTCAGCAAAATAACCCCCCTGCATCTTACCTTGGTTAACCTCTGAATATTCTTTTTGTAGAGAGATGACAAGCACTGCTTAACCAGCCCCATATTGTTATCTCTTGTGAATGTTTCGCTGTGTTTGTTCACCAGATTTCGAAGCTCCGATGGTTTATTGGTTGAATAAACTTGCGCTAATTCATGGTAAGCATTGCTAAGGGGCTGCAATTAGAAAAACATAGAGAAGCCTTCTTAGAGCACAGAGTTCAGCCAGCCTCACAAAATCGATTTGCTACTCAAGGTTAGAAGCCACAAAGGCATAAAGAATCAACAAATTCAGCATTAAGTATGAACTAACTTATAGAAGTTTGTGCTTTATCTCAGAGCAGAACTCTCTCGCTAGCAGCTTTGCCTTCCAACCTACGCCTCCTCATCAGAATGCTTATGGACTCCAAACCTGCAGCTTCTTCTGAAGCTTTTATTCTTTATAAAGCTGGAGCTTTGGGATAAACTATTCAGCATTTTGTACCTCAATGAGATGAAATTACGGGTTGAATATTTTTTACAAGGACACTCCACACTGAAAGCTGAGTGAAATCTTGAGTCTTGTTTGAGTTCTAATGTAAAACGGTATCAAGGGATCTGAAGTGTCAGTGAAGAGAATATTGGTAGGTACTGTTTGAGCCCAAAGCTTTTTCCCCAGTTTAAAAACCCGTATTGCCAACACGAACAACAGTTTGTGTGTAACAGACACAGAAGTTGCCAGGCAATCTTTAGCTACTGTACTTTAGAAAGGCAGCAAGAGGTTGTACTCTGGCACGCTGCGCGTTATTTCCCATGATCTGCAATGTTAAACAGCACCATCGAATGAAGGTAGAATAAAATTATTTACAAATTCAGATTTGTTGTTCTATTATTTAGCTGCATTTACAAGACTTACCTTAATGAATCTACCAACTATCTGGGAAGTGTATTTTGGTAGCTGCTGAACTTTGCCAAGTAGTATCAAAGAAACTAGAATATACTTTTTATATGATTCCAACATAATATGACTGACTGCCATGGCTGGAGTAGTTATTGCCTAAGCAGGAAAAAGAAATGGAATAGAAATTTAGTATACTTACTGGTAGATCCTGGGAGCTACTGCACTACTAATAACCTCAGTTTAAAGCTGCATGCAGAAAGGATACAATGACATATGGAAATCACCTTTGAGCATTAAAGCTTAACTAACTTCTGTCAAAATTAATTGCCCAACAATGTCCTAAAAAGAAACTCTATACAAGATTCTCAAACCAGATTATGTCTCAGTGATGCCTACCTTAAAATAACCCTCGTAAGATCAAATCAAAACTTTTTTTATGTGATATACATCTAATGTTGTACCAGAAATCACCTGTAGCTCGTGATCATACAGTTCCTGTAGAACCTGGATTTACAAAGATCCTTAGAGAGATTTTATTAAGCTATTATTACACCATCAGATCTTATATTTGATTTTGCTGAAAGAGGTCTCATTTAGAAATGACTCTAATACCACTAGTGACTCAAGAACTGACCCTTGTTTGCAGAAAATAAAAATGCTGCACCGGTTTATTTTTCACATTTGAGAGCATTTCCCTCTCACACAAAGTTTTCCCAATTTTGCAATTTTCTCTTCTCTCACAGAGAAAGTAAAAGCAGCAAATATTGCAACAGCCTTGAAGAAGCGTTAACTCCCCTCATAAAATTAGGAAAGGTCATAGCAAAACCACGGGACCATTTCTTCTTTAAGAATACACAATTCTGAATGCCAGCCTGCAAACTGGTTCTGTGCGAGCAGTAATGAGCAGGCGTCTGAAAAATATTTATAGTGAGATAAATTTAACATCAACCTTTGAGTTGCATAGTTTGACGGTGCAATAGTTACTTGGCTGAAAGAGACCTTCTTAAAGGAAAACACCTCCAAAGCCAGTTTGCTTTTTGCTTCACTTTATACATCAAAAAGCACCCTTCAGGCTGTGCCTTTTGTAAAGGGCTAATAGCGAACACGAACCCGTGTGGTACTTCTGCCTTTCAACTGATCACTCTTTAGACTTACCATTTTATTTCAAGTTACCTGTTCATAAAAGTAGAGTGCTCTTTCAAAGTTCTTTAGCCCAGTGTATATCATCCCACCATAGTAGTAGTAACATAAAAAGTGCTTCGCATCATATGCCCCATTCTCTTTACAAATATCCATCATGTCCACATCTAGATACGGGAGGGCAGGTTTAAAGCATTTTGCTAACAAACAGAGCTACAAGAAAATAAATCAAGTTTTCATAAAATTAGCCATTTCCATTGAAATTTCCACAGGGAAGAAGGTGAAACTAAATTAATCTAGTAATAATTTGGTAAATCTCACTCCTCCGAGAGTGAAACAAACAGTGCACGTCAGTACTGCTGTAACACAGCTGTATCCTAGCTGGAAAACCCTTCCCACTGATTGTGAGCTGTTACAAATTACCTGAATCTTAAAGAAATTAGGCTGACAAAGTTGCTTTAAACTCCAGACCTCCCAGACTACCATGCTGGCAGCACTAAATATTGCACTCAACATTCCCGTCCAACCCTAAATCCCAGGAGCCAAGAATAAGACAGAAGTGCAAACCCAGGCCAAAGACACTGAGATAAACACGCCTTTTGTCAAACTTGAGCAAACAGTATCTGGATATTACACTTAAATTGCCTACAAGAAACTCTGTGACTTTCAGCCCAGAGAGAAGGGAGGTCAAAGGACTTTTAGAAGTCATCAACAAAACCGAAGATGTGGGGACATGCACTGAACATTTAAAATTAATAGAAGGGGGGGGTTATTTCAGTATATCATATTATTTATTACACAGTTAAAAGCCATTTTTACATTGCAGTATGTGAATATGCATTTCCTCAAAGGGCTACAGGTACTTTACAAGCTTTTACTCTCATAAAAAGCCCTTAGGCTCCCCTTACCTGGCAGAGATCTGCATGTATTGAGGTCAGCTGGTTTGTGTTCATCTGCATCTTGTCTATGGCTTGTCTGAGAATGCTAATTCCTCGCAGGGGCTGTCAGAAATTACATCTCTTTCAGATAATTTCTCATAGATGGCAGCACATTGGATCTTATGTTGACACTTACAAATGAAAAATAACACTAATTGACAGGTTCCATTAAGTAATAGTTAACTCGAGGTTCCCTTTTTGTAGGATAGTCTTTCAGAAAATAAAATGAACCTTGGCTATACAACTTCTCCTGATAAACTAAGTGAAGTCATCAATTCTGCTCCACACAGCCAACCTCATCAGGAATTTGGTAACTTATATCGGTAAGAAAAACCTGCTTGACTTCACGATGCCACCTAAATTCTCACCAAGAAACAGAAGCAAGGCTCTGTTCAAGGTCAGTTTCTCACTTTACTCCACTTTGACCAGACTCTACTTTTATTTCAGGCTAGATTCCACCCAAGAGGCCTGAAAAAGTCAGTAGCTTAGCAACAGAAACATTGGTCAAATACTTCTTAAACAAGTTTCCTTTACATTTTGAGGCACTTCATTTAAAACATTATGCAACACTGGTGAGGAGAACACTGAAACTAGTATCACTGACTCATCAGAGCTAATAATTTTTGCAGCTCTCTCCCACTCACGCACCCATCATCTGAAGATGTCACTTCAGAGGACACTACAGATTCCTAGTTGGTGTGCAAGGACATGTTTTTAGACAACTCTCCTCCCAAAAATTTATCTTCCTTACAGAAATCTTAAAATCTTGGTTTACATTCATTACCTCTCAGTAAACATAACATGTAAGGAGCTGCAGCAAAATGCTGAACATGAAGTTAGCAGCAAATCTTTATGGAGTAAGAGACTGTTAACATCAGCTTTACAAGCCTGGATATGTAGATAGCTTATCTGTACTAGATGATGCTTGCTCACCTGTTTTCTCTCCACAAGGGCATTTGTTAACTGGTGGCACAGGCCAGCAACTAAATACAGTAAAAAACAAAACAAAACAAAAACACCATAGTGAAAAAAACAGTAAACTATCCAAAAAAAAGATATAGAGTCCAAAAGTAAGCTCCACTTACAAGTGTCTGTTGCATATCGAATGTGTTCCCCATTACAAGTGCTGATAAAAAGCTGCACTTGTGAGAATAATGTTTCAAAGTCAGGGATGCTGGGCATAGAAAACTTCACAAACCTAGAAACAAGGAAGAAAAATAAAAAGGTTTAACACTTAACATTTGGAGATTAATTAAAAAAAATGCTTCATCTTTATCACATGGTCTCTGCAGATGCATGTAGATGCTTGTAAACAAATCCAAAGCATTTCTGACAGATGATGTATGAAAATTTGAATGTAGGCTTTCTGCGCACACCCCCGTTCTCAATCTATGGCAAACTACAGTTTAGAACAAACTATGGTGAACAAAGATCAATTTGTCTGGTACAACTGTTACAATCTTAATACAAACACTGGCTAACCATGATGGATTGCAATACTCAGCCACACGACTTCTCTGGACACTTCTGCCTATCCTACACCAACTCCTGCTTGAATACACTCAAGATTTCACAGAATCTCAGACTGGTGGGGGTTGGAAGGGAGCTCTGGGGATCATCTGGTCCAAATCCTCCTGCTCCAGCAGGGTCACCCAGAGCAGAGGACCCAGCATTGCACTGTCCAGGTGGATTTGGAATCTCTAGAAAAGGAGACTCCACAACCTCTCTGGGCAGCCTGTTCCTGTTATGAACTATGACTATACTGAGAGCAATGAAAACTCTAGCTCTGCATTTTGCAAATGTCACAAAAACACACAGGAAAAAAAACAAACCTGCTTAATGCTGTTGGAAGGTACCCAACCCTGCTTGCCCTTAAGTTAACTGTACAGTTGCTGTACACTGTAAAACGCAGTTCAAACCTACCAAGATCATCAACTGTCCTTCCCCACAAGGCTTAGGGCTGCCCAGGTTGCACACTGCCATCCCTTCCCCGTATCCTTAGAGAATCTTATTTTACCAGCAGAGAGTTTGCCAAGCCACAGTTTCAAGACAGAACTTTACTATATGCTCCACTGATACTATCGCTTCAAATAATACATAATAATACATTTTATACATTATTTCTCATGAACCTCTTCCTCTTCCACCTATTACAGTAACTGTTTTCAGGTACCCCATGATCCAAAAGCTCCTAACCATTTGCTTTTTGTTTAAGTAGCCATTAATTTATAAATACATAAACCAAAAGGATTTTAAAATCTGTTATTAGATTTACTTCATATAATTAAAACTACAATGTTATTCTTTTTGTTGTGAGCTAACACAGTACTGAAGCCCTGCTTTTTGTAAATCCCATCCTGCTTTTTTATGAGATGCCAGTGAGGTGGAATATTAAGCACATTATCTCCATGTGTTGAAGTCATTCTGTTTCCAAAGGGTAATAGAACAACTAGCAGAGTTTTGATATTTCCTTTAAAAGAGAACTAAAAAATAACAGTGGAATGTGTAGACACTTCACGTGCAGTTAGGTACAGCCAGAAACAATAGTTTCAGCTTCAGGGCCAAACATCTTTGCCCTACCTCTGCATCGCCAAGGCAATTCAAGTGTTATCTTAACCTACAGAGAGCAGCAAGAGCCTCAGCGCTGTCTGAAGACAAATACCCCAAAACTATGATAAGAACACGTGTTTCACTGGTAAAAAAAAAAGCACTGCCTCATGCTTACAGTTGAGCACACTGAAATCAAGTCTTGGAAGTTAGTTTTATACCTTTTTTGCTGAACAGGTATGGAAAGACACTTAAAAAGACATAAACACAAGAGCCTTAAAGAAAAGAAACGCTCGATATTATGGTTTGATACCAACAACATTTACAAGCTCCTGAGGTTGTTTTTTTTTTCTTTTGAAAATACAAATTTGCCCTGATATTTTTATTAATAAAATGCACATCACCAAAGCACCATTCTAAGAAACGCAGATTGAAAACGTTTACGTCCTGAAGAAAAACATCTGGTTGACAATTCAGCACCTTGCCTCGAATTTTAATACTAAGATATTTAATTAGAAGAAAGCGACACTTACAAGACCGCAAGAACGCCTAACGAGTGTTCCTGCACATCCAGGGCACCAAGCACTGTATCCAGATGGGAAAGGTTTTTTGCCAGCAGTTCTCCACTTTTATTGATCAGTTCACAAAGCTGGGTCATTTGCCCTGAAATACAAAACATCGTTGTCAAACTCTAATTAGAGAGCACTCAGGGATTCCCATACTTCATTACACCTTTCCTACCCTGTATAACCTGAGGAAAAAGTAGTATCACTCAGAGAATTTACTTTGCTTTAATAAGCCTTAGTTTGCAACACGTGAGGTAGCCACTGTATGTTTTCTGTAAGGTGACCACTAGGCTTCTGGCCTTTGGGATGCAAAGAAGGCCCTAAGGACACAACCACAAGAGAAGCATCATCAGCTTGTCTCACTAGAGAGGATCTCTTATCAACACCAGGCTCCATCTAAGCCAAGTCTATAAAACTTTTGACCAAAATTTTGCCTCATGTGGATAGATTTACCTACACTCGTGTCTTCCAGGTGTTATAAGGGAAAAAACAAACTCAAACCAGTACCAAACCCAGTCTCCTCCACTTTTTAACAAATCCCAATAGCAGAACTCGTCCCTTGCTGCTTCTCAAGTGCCCTATCTGCTGCTCAGGTCAGCTCATAACCATTTGCTTTTTATTTAAGTAGCCATTAAATTTATAAATAAATACATAAACCAAAAGGATTTAAAAATCTGTTATTAGATTTACTTCATATAATTAAAACTACAATGTTATTCTCTTTGCTGTGAGCTAAGAACATAGCCTGAAAGGCAACTATTTTGCATTAGGGAAGTGCAGTAAAACCAAAATCCCTCACAGAGAAAACAGCCCCATTATTGTGAACTGCTTTCAAACTCTTTCTCCCTCCCATTACTTGAATTCAAAGGACACCTTTCTGAAGCAGAGTCTTGTTTCAATGTCCAATCCTTGCAGATTAGAGAGAAATCCCAGAGGTTTTCTCCCTCTTCCAAGAATCTCCCTAGAATGAGGAATAGCATCTCCACTCAGAGACTTACACTGCCCTCGAAAGAAAACCTGGGAAGCCCTTGGAGTGGAATGTTGGCTTTGAAGTGACAGAGGGATCAAAAATTCCAAATGAGAGACCAGAGCCCAGCAACCCATCCCCCAAATCACTCTCTTCTGATGGAATTAAAACTCCAGGCATAAGCATAGAAAGGAACAGTGCTTGTAAAAGGCTCCGTGGTCTAGTAACAGTATTCAAGCATTGCAAAACCCGAGTTCTGTGCCCATCCTAGCAGAGACCACCCATTCTACAGCTCTCACATAGCACTCCTCTAAAAAACAAAGCAAAAAAGCCCCAAATGACCTTCTACCCACAAACACACACCAAACAACTTCCAGTGTAACTAGAAATACCCACAGCAGCCCCAACTCAATGCCCATTTACATCACCTCCCACACAGACAAATGCTGATAACCAGAAGCCAACACCACCTCATGAACAAGAGACTTCCCCTGTGTGCTCTCCTAACCTCCCATCAGCCTCTCTGGTGTCTGGATTTACTTTTCATATCTATGTGTCTCATCCCTAATGGGAGCCATCTATCTATCTATCTGACTCATCTATCTATCTGAGAATATCTATCTGACTCATCCCTAATGGGAGAACTTCCATAAAGCCAACCAGTCTCCCCTTGTACCTTTTGAATCCACAAAACCTTGTAACAAAAAAATTCTCCAGCTAAACTACCTGCATTCCAAGAATCATCTTCCCTCTGGTTTATACCCCCACCTTGCAGGTATAATTTGTCTCTCATATTGAATATAGAGTATTTTTACTGAGATAAGTTAAAGTAAGAGAAGGTTGGAGCTCCACCCAAAAGTAACTTCCAGAGACAGAGCCTGGGGCCATAGAGGGAAGCATCAATTTTTGATCAGTTGCAGGGATCAAACATCCCACGCACAGAAACGCTCAGAACACCTTATAGGGAGCATCAGAGAGAAAGTTCAAGAACTAGGAAACACTGTGCCCACACACAGGAAAATCGGGAGTTTGGCAATGAAAAGAAGGAATTCTAAGTATGATTATTAAAACACTTTCTGAACACTTGGTTATGGCAACTCTGACGTACAGTCTCGGGCCTCGGATCCTCCGCTTCCGTGCTCAGGGGGGACTCATCTGTGCACGCTCTAAAGCTGGCACTTCGGAAATGTATTTTAAATGACACATACCGTGACTTGCACGCTCATCAGCTGGGTGACAGGCTGGGCTATATAATCCCAGTTAAAGTCCCTGCCGATGCCCGCTCCTCCCCCCCCCGGTTTCCAAGGCTCAGAGTTTGGCACGACCGCCGGTACCGGCTTCAATCCACTCAGGCGGGACCTCCAGCCATCGAAAACCACTAACCGTGCCGCTGCCCTAGGAGAGGGAGCGAGGAGGACTGGGAAAGGCACAACCGGCCCCTCACGTCCTGTCAAACCCCTCCGCGATCCCGCCGAGGCCGCCTCTGCGTGCGCCGAGAAGAGCCCGGCAAGGGCCCCACCAGTCCCACGCCTGAGGGAGAGCCACGAGGGGGGCCAGGCCGCGGCCCGCCCCCTGCCCCAGCCACACGGGGCCTGGCGGGCTCCACCGGCGGCCGCCGCCCCCTCTCCCTCTTCCTCCTCCTC